>VZTA01025311.1:94431-123471 GCA_013398855.1 Mohoua ochrocephala | reverse complement strand
GAGCGCGGGCCCCCGCCGCCCTGCCCGGCCCCGCGCCGCGCGCCGCCCTCACGCACAGCGGGCTCAAGGAGACGCTGCTCGACTTCCAGTGGGACCGCCCGGAGATCGCGTCCCCCGCCAAGCCGCCCCGCAGGAGCCGCAGGACGGGGCTGGCTGCCCGAGAGCCCCCGGAGGCGCCGCCCGAGGGCTTCGTGAACGCCGTGTTCCTTTTCTCCCCGTGCCCGCACTCGCGGAGGGAGCTCCGGCAGTTCGTGTCGGGGAACGGGGCCCCCGCCTCCCCTGGAGAGCCGCCCACGGCGCAGGAGCTGGCGGAGAAACTCCTGCCCAAGAGTGTCCAGGAGTTGCTTGCGGAGCAGAAAATCACCCTGTTCTGGGTGGACACTGCCGACTGGGCTCAGGTAACGAGGTTACACCGCACAGCTTTCAGCTGGGATCGCTAGCGGGACATCTGCCACGCTGCTTTCTGCCATGAGTAATCTTTGGGTGGTAGGGAGCCGCGCCAAGGTTCACTTATAATCTTCAGCGAGGGACTGAAATCTGGAACGGAATCATCCACTTGGAGACTGAGATAAATTTGAAGTGGAGTAGCTGTGCAGTGCTTATTGATGGGATCTCTAGTGCTTTGAGTTAGGGGGGGTGTTAGAGCTGTTCAGAATTGCAGATAAGCAGCCTGATAGTTCCGGTGTGTAGATACCAGATTTTAAAAAAAAAAAAGAGCTTGAAAATATTGCTAGCTGTTAATTCACTGGGAATAGTATTTACTTTGTTAGGTTCCTGTGAAGGCTGTTAAAGTCCATAAAAAACACTCAGAAAGCACCGTGTTTAGATGCTTTGGATGTGTTTCATATGTCAGCTTTTCTGAAAACGTGCACTCTTTATTTGTTTACATGGAAGTTCTCCCCCTGCCAACCTTAACTTGAGACCTCTCTGTTACTTTTATTTCAGCTGATCGAATGCCCGGATCACGGCGGCTACTGGACCATGTTTGAAGTGATTTGTCAGACGGGAGGCACCATTTTTCCAGCTGAAACCTTGGTGCACTGTTTGAGTCACCCTAGGGCAGATGTTGCTCCTGGCTGCCTTGGAGACTCCAGGTTCCCAGTGCCACAGGCTGTGCCTTGGACCACGTTTCTGCCCCTGGATGCGACTTTGAACTGCTTGTTCTCGAGGCCGTCCGTGTATCGATCAGTGTTTCCCCAGCAAGAAGGAACTTTGTTTCTCAGCATGCCTGGTAATGAAAAAAAAAGAAAGAAAAGTATAGATGTGCATGGCAGTAACTGATCTCTCGTGCAGGGTCCTTGATGAGATTCCCTTGTGAATAATATTGGTAGAAGTCACTTCAGATATTTAAAAGCCTCGGTGTTTTGAGGTTTTTTTAAAGTTCTGCTTGTGCTCTACTTCTGATATGAAAACTGATTTAGCCTCTTCAGTTTTCCATCCTCCTAGAAGTTTGGATGAAGAGCTCTTTGCTGCTCCCACCTTGTAGAGGTGTACTCCCTTTTCTCATACAGTTATTCAGTTTAGCTAAAATGAGAACACAGATTAAAAGCCCCTTCAGAAGGAAACAGATTAACTTTAAAGCAGCATGCAGTGTGCATGGGATCTTTCTTTAGTGGTCTGTGCATGCACTCAGCTCCTTGAGAGCTTGGGAAGGAGGTCAGTTCTGTAGCACTGCAGAGCATATTCCCCGTTTAGTCTTGGAACTCACGTTTTTTACATTGAAGTTGTCTCTTCACCGAGATGGAAAAACCTTTTTTACTTGCTTTCAGACTTTTACTTTATCCTATCCTTGCACAGGAGGGAAGAAGCAGGAAAGCTGTGCCGTGATCCTGGAACCTCTTGCCATGAGCCAAAGACAACTGCAGTGTCCGGTCAGCATCTTCCTGAAAGGAAGCTTGACGGGTTGGAGCTTGGCACAGGCTGGCCACTTCCTCACAGAGAGCTGGATACTGCAGAGCTCACAGGCTGAGCAGGGAGGATGTAACAGGTCTCTGTTTCATCAGCTGCTGAGGAGTCTAGTGGCTGAAGGACTGCACATGGTAAATCTTCCTCTTTGCCTTAAACTAATACCTGCTCTGAAATGAGCTGTGACAAAAGGAGTGGCAGTATCATGTTGTGAAGACAATAAAAGTAATAAATGCTGCACTGCAAATTGCTCGTTTGAAGCTAAATTCAGAACATATTTTTTGAGATCATGTAACTCTATAACCTGCTTGTAAAGTAGCCGTGCTCCTTAGGGCTCTGTGCTTCTAGATAATGTAAACTCTTCTTTTTTCCCCCTTTTTTTTTCTTTAAAAATGCAGGTTGCTGAAGTATCTCTGTCAGAAACTTGGTGCCCCTGCACAGCTGTTCTGTCACCACTTTCTGAGGATGCTGCAGTTCTGACTGTGCTTGGTCCTGGGAAGACTGCTGAAATTCAGGGATGCAGCCTTGAAGGAGCTGTAGTGGAAGACTCTTCCCAAGACTGTGCTACTCACCTGCCAGAGATTGTGAATAGTGTGTTGAGTAAAATTGACATGCCAGTGGAATATTCTCTGGCCAGTCTGGGTAGGTGTCAGCAAATGTAAAACTTGCCATCTTTTGATCATCTCCACAACTGCAGTGGAAAAAAATCTAAAGTTAATTGATTTTTTCCTTGAGGAGTCTCATTTTTGGGACTTGTTCATTGTGTCATCTGTAGCTAAGGCCTTGTGGAAGAAATCTGCATGGGTGTAGCTTTCTGTTTTATTGACAGTATTAGTTTGCATTAGCTTGCAGCTAAAGCACAGGTGCTTGGGCCTGGGGGCACGTTTTTAGAAGGAGGCTTCCTAAAATGTGTCACATGGGCCATCCCTGGCCAGTAAAGCCTTTGGGTGGGACTGCAGCAAGGAGGCTGCTTTTGTGTGTTTTGTGTTAGAGTGAATCTTCTCATCTCTGATGTATTAGCTATGAAATTGCCTCTCCAGGATCAAAGGTTTGGGAACCTCTGCCTTAGAGGCTCTGTGAAGGCTTGGACCTTCTGCCACTTAGTTCAGCTTTTCTAATTTTTGTGTGTGTGTGTGTCTGCTTGCAGGAGAAGAAACTCCAGTGCCAGAGTGGGTCCAGCGGGAACTGTCCCATACAGGGGGCTGGCATCCTTCAGTGCTGGAGGCCTGGTATCCTGCATCCAATGCTTGTGGAGCAAGCTCGGATCTGATGGAGTCATTCAGGTATTTTTCTGAATGTCTCTGAGCAATAATCAAAGATTTCTGCTTCCTGTGAAGGGAGGATGGCTGTAGCATTGCTTAGAGTTCTAGAATTAAGTGCCTCTTAATCAGTAGTGCTTTTATTTCTGTACTCAGCTTACTGTTGGCTTAAATCTTGGTGTATAGACAAAAGAAACTGGGAACAGGTTGTTTATTTATCAGTTTGTGTGGATCAAAATCTTGGTAGTTTCAGGAGTTATAAAGGTCACTTAAAATGACCTTAAGCTACTTGGGAAGTGACAGACTTGAGCTTTAATGGGATGATAAGGTCCAGTGCAAGATGCTGAAGGTGTGGTTGTGTTCTCGAAGTTGGTATTTATTCAGAATGAATAAACTTGCTTTCTTCAAAGAGCTTGCTGAGTGAAACCAAAGAGAGCCTAACGCAGGGTAGTTCAGAAAGCACAAAGCTGCCGATTGAGTTTTGTGGTACAGGTCAGTGCCATACCCATTGCACATTAATGTAATGCTGGTTTCCAGCTTGGTGGGACCCTTTTAAGAGGGTAGGTTTGGGTTTTCTCCATCTCCTAAGTGTGTGGGGAACAGGTGCTGGAAGAGTTACTAGTGTGTGGTACTTGCATTGTATTGCTGCAGAGTGGAACCTAGAAAAACCTTCTGTGCACAGGGAAGAAGGGATATGCCTCCTATTCCCACCTTTTTTGGATAACTGCAGTGTTCTTTCATACAGGCTCCTGCAGGTTCCTTGTGCCAACAGGAAGGATGATGCAGACCGATGTGATGTGGAGCTCTCAGAAAGTCTGTCTGAGCTGTACCAGAGAAAATTCAGTGAGACCTCTGCTGCAGCTGGACCAGGAAATAACAAAAAAAGGCGTATGTATACTTTGGGATTGTATGTGCACGTTGTCAGTAAAAGATGAGGCACGAACCCCAGAGATCTGTACTCTAAGCAGTAGCACGCTTTAGATTGTTTTATTTGGGGACAGTCTCATTTACTTATTAGTGTTAGGTTTGTCCTGTAGTAGAACTCGAGTTGATGTAATTCAAGGCTGTGCAGTGACTGACAAAGCTGTTAAAAGCAGCATGCAGAGCTCTGCAGTTTAATTAGCTGTTGAAACAAGGACTGCTCCAACTACTAGTCAATATTGCAACCTCTCAACTTTGTTCTAATTAGAGAAATTAAACACTTTCTTCCAGAAGAGTTTAATCATTGCATTTCTCTACACTAACCACGGTTGACTTTACCCTAGCCTCATGTAGCTGCACGTCCTACTCTGTCAGCTGTTTCTATTTCTGTGACATAAGATTGCTTCCTATATATATAACTTTTGATTAAACCTACCTAAGTTCTTATGCAGAGCAACATGCACCTGCTTTTTATTTGGAGAAGCAGCTGCCTGTATGCTCATTTCATGGAGAAATACCAACCTTTTGGGCCACGTTTTCCTCTAGGAGGTTACTAATTTCACTTCACAGTTGTACAGAATTTAGTGTTGTGCTCTACCTTGGATGGAGTTCCTGCCTGATGGTAGAACTCTTTTTTTGTGGCGTTGCAGGTGGGGTTCCCCGAACTCCAGTCAGGCAGAAGATGAAGACCATGTCCAGATCCCTGCAGATGCTCAATGTAGCAAGGCTGAATGTAAAAGCTCAGAAGTTTCAACCTGATGCTGTGCCATCAGCAGTGAACGAGAAGGTTCCACAGAAGCTTTCGGCAAAAAGATTGGATGAAAAGGTGGAAGGAAAGGAAAAGGCACTTAAAATATCAATTGGTGTGTGTTAAGTCCTGTTTTCAGTATGTCCTGATACATCCCATATGAACTCTTGGTATCCTGATATAGGAGCCCATACAGGATTTTTGTGAAAGGGAGGACAGAGGATAATAATGGAGTATTCAGTGCCAAGGAGCAGATCAGTGTTTGGGTTTCTGTATCTTCAGCATGGCAAAAAGTAGACTTTTTTCCCCATCCTTCTCCCATTTAGTTTCTGTTTCTTTACAAAGTAGTGTTACAGCTGCTTCTGGGGTTAGTTTCTTGCCTTGTATCCATCTGAAAAAAACAATAAGGATTTACTTTTTTAATTTTTTTAACCAAAATAAATAGAGGGAAGCACCCATCAAGGTGTAACTGGAAATATAGTCCTATTTACTAATTGGGCAGAAATAAAGGGCATTTCTTGACTGCTACAGTAGCTTGAAAGTTTGCTGACCTTAAGCAACTTATAAGTTGATTATAAGATAGATTTAGCTTATGATATGTCATGGGCCTGGACCTGGGACTGCTTCTGTTGGTGTTCTGTGGGCTGGATGCATCTTTACTGGAGAAAATATTTTATTACCTCCTCCATTCCCTGCTTCAGCTGGGGTGAGTATTTCATCAGTGAGGTGTGGGGAACAGGCATTTAGTTAATGTGGACCATTTCCTTGCAGACTTCCAAACAGAGGGGGAGCTGCAGTCCCACCTGACTGCGAACTACCAGAAGGCTGTTGCTGAGGGAATTCCCTCATCTGCATGTGCCCAGAATATGATCCTGGCCATTAAAAGGTTCTTGAAAATACAAGATGCCAAAGAGAAAGAGGTAGGTGAGAGCGTAAGGGCAGGGTTGTTACTGATCTGGAAGTTAGAATTTTTATTATTTTGGGCTACTTTTCCTTCATGTTCTGTGAAGTTTTATGTGCAGTTGCACCATGATCACTGACTGCTTCTGTCTGTGGGGACTCAATAGTGGAAACCTGTGGATGGTTGTAAAGAACGTAGGAAAATCCAGTTCAGTTATCAGTTTACAACTTTGCTAAACATTGCAAGATGTCTTTTCTTTACATTGGCCTCCTTAAAAATTCTAATTTCAAAGACAGCATTTTTAAAAATACATTCTTGCAAACCATATTTTAAAGAAGGGGCATCTTTTGTTTTTCCATTCCGTGGCAAATCTAGGCCTGGCTTTGCCAAGAAAGAGAAATTGTTCAAGCTATTTCTTACAATCTTTAGCACTATTTATAGGCTTACAACAATCTGAAACCAAAACTGCTAAACTTGTGCTTAATTGAACAAAAATACTGTGAGAGACAAATCCAAAGTGAGTCCAGAGTGTAGAAGGCCTGAAGCTGCAAGCAAGAGACCTCTGTGATTTGAAGTTGTTCTAGGTCATCATAACTCTGCTACTGAAAAGTAATTCCTTTCCTTGAAAGAAAAGGAAAAAACTGAACTACTTCCAAAATAATAAGTTATTATGTGCCTGCAGGTGGCCTGTGTGGAAAGAGTCAGAAACCATCTCCTGAAGACCAGCAAAATGCTCAGACAACAGCACGGCCCACAGAAGGAGACCAAAGTCAGAGAGTACGAGACACTGTATTTACTTCAGCTTCTGAGATACCCTGGAGTTGGTTGGCAGTTTTTAATGGTGGCTTTTTTTGTACAGCTGGAAAAGTATTTACACGGGGCAGATGTTTCAAGGAGAATCTCTGGTTGCAGTAAAACCATTTCATTAAATGCAAATATACCCATGCTGTGTGATAAGCACTGCAGCCTCTATCTGGAATGAGGCATCTCCCTTGCCACCGAAATGAAATGCTAACTAAATTTTGCTGTCAAAAGGAACCACTTCCCTTCCCATTGCTTTTTCTGAGCACACCTTTTGCAGTAAATATGCTGTTTCCATTAGAAAAAGAGGTGGTGGATAATTACTTGTTTTCTTAGGTGCCGACTTCAGGTATTTTTGCGCCTTGAGTTGTGCCTTCAGTGCCCTTCTCTGCAAAGCAACGCTGAGGAAATGGAACAGCTGTTAGAAGAGGCAAGTAAAGTTCTGCGTGGCACTAGAAATGCAGACCTGGAACCTGTTTTCCCTTTGATTTTACACTAACACTTTATATTCCTTGCTAAAATATCTGGTGCTGCAGCTGTCACACCTTAATCCGTTTTCCCACCTGGCTTTCTCTTCCAGATGACAGATATGCTGCGTATTTTATGTCTGACTGAAGACCCAGCCTATCTTACAAAGTTTCTAGAGGAAATATTAGAATTGTAAGTTTTTTAGCATGACTTACACGTTGCTGGGGACTGTGGTTTTGGCTGGGTGTTGTCTGTGAGTAGACAGCAATCAAAAGCTTCGATTACTGCATCTTTGTAATTCTCAGAAGTTTAGATGTGTTCTGTTTGTTATATTTTGATTAAAGAAAAAGTAGCTGATAAACAAGTAAAGTAATTAAAAAGCTAGTTGATATTCAGTTTGTTGTTTGTTTTTAAATTGATATATGAGAAAAAAGATTTAGTTAAAATCTTGGGATTGAAGCACCAACAGTTTTGAGGAGGGGTGTATTTGATGTGGGTTCTCTCTGATGCTCCAGGTACATGAATTCTATACCGAAGACCCTTGGAGATATTTATTATGGTCTTGGTACACAAATACCTCCGAAGCTGGCATCTGTTCTGCCTTCAGACTTCTTCAGTGATGACTCCATGACTCTGGATAGCAAATCTCCAGGCCTTCCACCCTCTTTATCATCTGTCTTAACTCCCAGCGCTGTTTGCACCGAGGGTGATCAGCTGGAGGAGCTGCGCACCAGATCTGCCAAAAAGAGAAGGTAACAGTTCCAAACAGGAGGCAGCTTTTTGTTGACTATAAAAATATAATCTCGATCCTGTATTTGTATCTTATGCAAAAGTAGAGTTTAGGAGCATCTTCCACGAGTGGAAAAGCACGTTATGCTGTGCAGTAGCTGACCTATATTGTTAAGGTTAAAAGTGATTTACTGGAGATCTCTCTTGGGGATTCTGTGTTCATGTTAGCAAATTGTGAATGAATTCCAATACCAACCTTAGTTAGGAATAGCTTTTTATATTGCAAATCGTATCTCAGTGTAGTAAGTGAGGTATCAATGCAGTTTGCAATTTGAATTTAGGTGAACACTTCTTATCTCTGGAGTCAAACCTAAGTTTAATTGTCAGTAGGTTGATAACTGTGCTTCTGATCTTATTTTAACTTAATTTTTGTCTGTTTTCTAAAGGAACAATGTGTTAGCCAGACACAGGAGCATGACAGAAGCACCACAGAACTTGCGTCAAATTGAGATTCCCAAGGTAGCCAAGAATCCCACCAGAAAGGTAAAACTCTTCCAGAAGGATTGCATGCGAGTTGTGATGCTTGACTGCAAAAACTCTTGCTCTGCATTCCCTTAGCAAGTGTGCCCTGTATCAGCTGTACAGAGATCAGATTGTTTCAAAGGAGAGATTGAAATAACGAGTGGTTCAGAGCTTACAGTTAATATTCACATTTAAACATTGCACTGCTGCTGAGGCTGATTTCTCGTTTGTTTCAGGAGAACTCGCGTTCCTACGTTGCCGCCGAGAAGTCCCAGCAGATGCCTTTGCTGCAGAAAGAAGCAGTGCAAGGTATATTGACTTCTGGCTTGTTCATGGAAAGGTGCATCTTCAGTACATGTTGTCCCTGTAAATTTTACTGAGCCACGATGAAATTATGCTGAGGCATGCTGGAAATCTGAAGGAGGTTTTGCTGAGTTGTGCAAAAACTTTGAGGGGGAAAAAAACCCGCGATGTTCTTTGTACTCGTACGCAGGAAACTTAAATTCTGTGTCCTCAAAAGAAAACCTTGGCTCTTGAAATTATTTCCATCTTCTCTGTCCTGGAAAGAAAACGGGGACATTTTAAGAATGAACTATATATGAAAATAGGATATATCCCCACAAATACTTAATAAAAATAAATCTCACGTGTGTTCTCTGAACGAAGATGTGCTTTGGTTGAGATTTTGTAGCACACCTAATGTTCCACATGGGACACTGACTGTCTGCTTTTTCTGCTGTGGCATCTGCTTGTAGCTTATTACTGGAATAATGCAAATAATACAAATTCAGGAGAGAAGGCTGGAATGGATTTAGAGGAGGACATGTTCCAGTAGCAGAAAAAAACAACTTTTCAAAGCTTTGTAGCCTCTAAAAAGTTGTCTTTCCATGCTGGTAAATTGTTCCTATCACTAGTGGCCTGGCAAAATTAACTTAGAAAAAAACCAAAAAAAAAACCTTTCTTTTTTTTTCTTCTGCTTTTCCTTATAATCTGATCTTTTGCTTTTCTTGCCTCACAGAGGTTACAAAGGTAAGGAGGAATCTCTTCAATGAAGAGATACTTTCACCATCAAAAAGGTCGCTGAAAAAGATGCTTAGAAGCCAGTCAGTGTCTGCTGTGGAAGGCCTAAAATACAAATGCACCAGTGAGGGCAACAAAGGTAGGATATGACTTGCACATGTAAGATTGTTGTGGAAGAGCTTTTGCTAAAATTCCTATTTTTGCATTCTTAATTCTATGAAACAATTATGATCTGTTTTTAATAAAGGAGAACAGGAGGTCATTGCTGTGCTGTTTGGGGGGTGAATAATGATGGCATTGAAACCGAAACCTGTTTTTTACTGAACTCTTTACATATAAAGAAAATGAAAATGCTTGGTTGAAAAAGGATCTGTGAGATAAAGATGAAGAATGAAAGTTATCTCAGTAGGTTAACTATGTCTGACATGGTACAATTAATAATATTGAGGGAGTGGGAAGGAGGTGTAGACACTGGACTGAAATAATGATAGCCTGTGAGTGCTGGGAGACAGCACAGTGGTTCTATGTTGACTGTCATTCTTAAGCTGAAGCCTGTACGAAACTGTATTTATTTATTTGTTATAATTGTGTGATGTTATAGCTCTTGCATGATTTTTAGATCATCACAAGTTATTGACCAAGAGAGTTGCAGAAACGCCACTACATAAGCAGGTGTCCAGGAGACTCCTACACAAGCAGATCAAAGGCCGGTGAGTTCTTTCTGAATTTCTTCAGTAAGTATTGGCTGCCTGATTAATGGAGGTCTAATTAATGGCTATGAGCAGAATTATCAGGTATTGTTGTGGTCAGAGATCATCTTCACATGGGGCAGCAAGAGAACCAGTGGAGGCTAAATACCATTGCTTAAGTGGGGGGAAATACTGCTTGCTTCATCGTGTAAGTCAGGCTGCTTTACTTCCTGCAGCTAATGTCTGTTTAGGTTCAGTTGCTGATTCAGGGTCTTCTGAAGAAGAGGCTTCTGCTGTATCTTGTGGACTCCAGGCTGAATTGTAGCATTTTCTTTCATGTAGAACTGTTACCTGTATAGCTTGGGGAGCTACCCTTACTTAGTTACATGTTAATAGGAGGCAAAGTACTCACTTAGAGTAGCCCACAAAGCAATGTACTGGTGTGGGATAGAGTACTGCTTTCCAGTCTCTGTGCAAGTTCTCTTCCTGTAACTGTGCTCAGTATGCTAAACCCAAAATGTCTTTTGTTTCTCGAGGTCTTCTGATCCAGGTTGTGACACTGGTGTTGTAGAAGAATCTCCAGAGAAGGCCATATATGGTAAGCACTGATCTTTCATTAAAGGTGGTTTGGCTGTGTCCCAGCTCGTAAGATGAGCGTGCTTTGATTTAGCTAATTCATGAGAAGTCAGTCCAAAAGTGTTGTACTGTTGTGTTGGTGGAGCACAGCTGCCTCTGATAGAACCACTTGCTGCTCATTGCTTTAACAGCTCTGTACAGTAGAGGTTAAGAAGGAGAGGTAGATAGGAAGTCTTTTAAATGAAAAAACATGAAGGACTTGAAGGGCGAACAAGATTCTGAGCTGCTATAATTACTGTCAAACCAGCACATGCTTGTTTTTAGTGTAACTTCACCACGTTGTGCTGTGACCCTGCTCTGATTTCTGCTGTAACAGACAGCCACTTGGCTCTGGGGAGCGTCTCTTATGTTGGCTACTGCTGTTCCTTATCCCCAGAAGGGAAGAAAAAACCAGCATGTCTGGGCAAGCAGGAAAAGGAAATTGCTAACACAAAGAGACAAGAGTATTAACCCATCTTTTAACCTGGATGTAACTTGCACTGAGCATGGCTTTTCCAGCATTCCTTTCCATTTAATTGCTAAAGAGGAATGAGAGTAATCATGACTTAGAGGAGGGGGCATCATGATTTAGAAGGAGATTGGTATGCATAAATATTCCAAATCCTCAAGAAAGCTGAACCTTTTCTTCACCTGCTTGCCTTGCTGGGTGAGATTGGTGTCTGAAGAGAAGTTTCTTCTGAGAGTGTGTTCCTTGCAGCTGTGAACTGTTCCTGATGATGTGTCCATTGCTGAGGGGGAAAGGAGGCTCACTCAACAATGTCCTTGCCTTTGCAGAATCAGGTCTGAGAAGAAGCCCACGCATCAAACAGCTGTCTTTGAATAGGACCTGCTCTGGTGCTTTCTATTCCACTGCACAGCCCAGCTCAAAAAATTCACAGCACCTCCAGCAGGGACAAGAAAGGGAGAGCTGTAAACTGCAGGATGTAGAAGGTACTGAGTGGGATTTGAGCAGACTGATACTGCTGATCTGAAAAGCTGGCATGGATAGCTCTGAGTTTGATTTGATTTGGCTCTACAAGAGACTGTAAGAAGCTAAGAGCTGTCATGTAATATCTTCTGTAGACAGAAATTCATCCTCAGTAATTATTTTTTAATTGGTAATCTGAATTTTGAGGATGGTAAGGCAGCTATTTCTATGATGAATTCACTGCCAACTTAACAAACCAGTCAGGCCCATCTAACAGAATACCACTGATTGTCAGTCTGCATTCCTTAAATGCAGTGAAATCCTTGTAAAATATGGGACAGAAATCCTATAGCTTACTTTCAGTCTACTCTGTGGCAGCATAAAGCAATGACTGATGGGATCTTCTTTGCGGGCTTTCTCAGTAGGATTATCAGCTAAAAATGGTGACACTTAGTTCTTTATATTCTACTTATTAGAATCCTTAGTCATGAACCAGAACTATCTAAAGCTACAAGCTATAAATAGAATAAGAGCCTGAGGTATTTTGTACCTTTTTTTTTACCATTGGAACACTCTTTCTACAGATGGATATTAATTTCTTAATGAGAAACAACAATAATTCTGATGAAGCTTTAACACTTGGCTAGAAAAGAACATGCCAGGGATATGAGCTTTTTCCACTGCTGTTCCACACATCTGACGTGATTCAGACAATTGTGGCACGTTACTTTGTATTAGTTAAATTGTACTGTTCCATATTATAGGCCTTAACCAGCATTCAGAGAGCCCCCCTGTGCAGACTCCCAAGAGGTTTTTCTTTGGTGCAGTCATTGACATGTGTAGTCCTGCAGCGAAGCATTCACCTGGAAGGAGGAGAACAAGAAAAGATTCCTTACACTTAGAGGAGCTCACCTCATGTCAGGTAGAAACAGTTACCTCTTTCTTCCCATCCTCGTTTTCTAGTAACGTTTAGTCAGACCTGTGCATCTTAAATTTAGTGTTCTTTAAGTCTAATCCATTGGGTTTTTTACGTTTCACATCTTGGGAAGTAAATATGGGGATGGGTAGATGATACTGCTGGAGTAGAACAAGCATGATTCTTTAATTTATTTTTTACCCTGCAGACTCCTAAGAAAACACCTCCTAAATTTGCCCAGAAGCCACTGAATTCTGCCATTAAGCTCCCGAGGAGGTCGCCTCGCATTGCCCACAGGACGCCACAGAAGCTGGAGAAGACACCTGGAAAAAGTCCAGCAGCTAAGCAGACTGTAGCTAAGTGTTTGGGAAAGTACTTCTCTCATCCTTCACAAAGGGTCAAGTCTCCATCTGCGCCGACTGACAGCAAGAGGGTTCACTTACTGCAAGCAACTGCTGAGGACTGTTCAGCACTAACACTTTCCCCTCCTTGCAAAGAGTCTGGCTTGCAAACACCAAAACGTGAGGGGTTCACAGTGCTTAAAGCCTCAATATTACCTCCCACAGATTCAAATCCAACTGCCTCTTCTTCCCCCTCTGCCATCCAAGAAAGGTGTTTTACAGAACTTCAGACTCCGAGACGTTCCTTGAGGTGCCTCTCAAAATTGGCATCTCCAGTTAGTGCTCGAAGGCAAATCCTCACAAAGGAAATTCAGGTGCAGTCAGATCCGTTATCTCCAACGCCTAAAAGGACTCCCAGGAAACTTGAAAATCCAGGTTCAAAGTTACGTACCAGCCCACTGAGTACAGAAATACCTCAGCTTTCTGTGGGGCCAGAGCCTCTCTGCAGTTCTCCCCTCCGTGAAAGTTCCACAAACACTGAGACAATCTGCTCTCCTTCCCACACGCAGGCTGGAGAGTCTGACTGGGAACCCGGTGCATCTAAACCATCTTCTCAAAAGGCTCCAGGTATTACTGGCATTTCACTGCTTCACACCTCCAAGCTGGCCAAACGTGAACCAGGTTCTAGAGGAGAGAGCCTCACACTGAAATGTGCAACGCTTTCAGAAAATAAGGACAGTCGTCATGATACTGGCGGTAACTGTTCTGTTGAAAGCCTTCAGCTTCATCAGTCCCAAGTTACTGAAAATACCCCTGTATTGGAGAAAAATAAACAGATGGATAGAGTGTCTCAAAAGTCTCCTTCAAGGGAGGACTTGGAAAACTTGGAAAACCATTTGTCTCCAAAGCCTTTTGCTGGAGGGCAGGAACATGCACAGAATGCTGAGAGAGACTGTGAGCCATCAGTTAAGGGGGAGAACTGCAGTGCAAACACCTGTGAGTCCTTCCTAAGCGATTTGCAAACAGTTAGCGATGACTTGGAAGCAAGAACTCCGCTGAGGGAAGAATCCACGGGGCTGAAGGTTCTGAATGTCAAGAGACGCTCCAGATTTGCCCTGAATCCTTCGCCTCCTATGCAGAAGTCTGCTCCTGCCTATTCCTTACGCTGCACTGCAGACAGGAGGCAGCGGGAGGCTGCGGCACGGATGGGAGAGCCTCCCTTTGTAGCCAAGTTCTCCACTCCTGAAAGTCGTTGCAAGCTCCCTTCTGCCAGCCCACCGACGTACGAAGTGGAAATTGAAATGCAAGCTTCAGGCCTGCCCAAGCTTCGCATTAAGAAAATTGGCTCTTGCTCATCGTTGGAAGTTCAAGCTGAAGCGAGTGCCAACAAACTCAAGGGAGGAGAAAGCCCCTTCAGTGATCTTGCTATGACCTGGTGCAGCAAGCAGCCAGGAAAACTAGCAGCTGCCTGTGTTTCTCCGTCCTGCTGTCGTTCTTTCCACAGCACACCTGGGAAAGGTGCAGGACAGACCTACATATGCCAGTCGTACACCCCGACAAGCTGTGCCTCTAATGTCACCTCCCCGTTTCCCTTGGAAGCTGGAGTTCTCCGGACACCTTCTCCAAAGCAGAAGGGGAAGACTACTCCCGATGCCATCAATGACTGGCCTCGGAGGAAGAGGGCAGCGGGCAGCACTGCCAGTGTGAGCTGTGGTCAGAGCGAGAGGAACGCTGATGAACGGGCGCGGGTGTCAACGGGCAGAGAGAGGACAGTGAGGATCTCTGAACACTGCAGCAGCAAAGTAACAAATTCTCTTGGGGAATTTGAACTGGAAGGGATTTGCAGGCTCCAGGATCAGGCGTCTCCTAGTGACTCTGAACTGAGGGCCGATGAGGACTCTGCCTTGGGAACTTTTGGCTTGAAGTCTCGGAAGCGGGTCTTTACTTATCTATCGCCAGAAAAGGAGGAGGATCACAGTGCCAAGAGATCACGTGCTGATAGGTGCAGCTTGGATCTCACTGGCTTTTCCACAGATGAGGGCAACAGAAGCAAATCGAGGACAGACTCTGTACTTCCTGAGAAACCAGGAGTGTGTGCTCTCAAAACACTGGAGCAGCACAGCTGTCTAGGGGATGATGATGTCTTCCTTTTGTCAGGTAATTAAATGGCATGAAAGACACTCCATTGAAATTCAGATGTGGTTGAAAATGGAGGTTAGACAAAACCAAGAACACAATTGTTTTCTGTGTAATTATCTGGGGGAGAATGAGGTGAAAGGGGAGTGGCTTGTAGATGACATGGAAGATAATTACGTGGAGAGGCAGACTGGTTATGAGGAGTATTAACGATGGAAGAGAGATCAGAGAAATATGAAAGAGCAGGAGGCTGGAGGAACGAAAAGGAAAGTTTGAGGACTTGAGAGAGGATCCCAGCGGCATCCAGCTGGTGATTTGTTCAGGTTTGTGTAGATGCCACTGGCTGTTTCTGCCCAGCATCCAGCTCCGAAGCCAACAGTCTTAAGCCTAAAGCTTGGCTGCTTCAGTGTAGACGGGAGCCTCGGTGGGGTTAATTCTGTGGATGTTGGTGTTTATTGGTGCTCCAGTTGTCTCTGCCCGTGGTGGTGGGCCCACTGAAAGTGGGTACCTGAAATGATTGCCCTGCTAGCAGTAATGTTGTTTTAGTGGGTGTGTAGGTTTAAGCTGCCTCGTTGCTTTTGCTGTGGGTACAGCCGATTCAGCTGACCTTGGTGAAACAGCTCTGTAAACCAGGCCTTGTGAATTTCAAATCCCTAACCCAGTGCTGTAGAAATTACAGGGGGCTGTGGCAGGTGTTGTTCTGTAGTCATTGCACGAAGCTTTGGTGGCTTTCCTCTTGCAAGGAGAGATTTGTGTACAGAGGCAGTGTCTTACTCAACATTATCACAGAGGAAAAAGGCCAAACCTTTAAGCAACATTAATCCATATTCAGGACATGAAATAATAGCAATGTTTAGCCTCTAGATGGTCCTGTGAGGGACTTTCTGTACCTACAAACCTTGTGTTTATATTTCTAGATCATTGTGGTTAGAACAGTTTTCTTCCAGGACATGTGAATTACCTGTGTTTAATGCAAGTGAAGTGCTTTTCTGCTAAACCAGCTAAGAAATGTGCTAAGAGCTGACTCCAGACTGCCATTTACCTTTGTTGAATGCCAAAACCCCACTGTGCCAGCCTGGAGTTTGTTTCAGATAAACTCAAAATACCACTTGTATTGATGGCAGTTTTGAGGTAGCATAAAGGCTGTGTGTGAGACTTAACACTCGAGTTGTCGAGTGGTTTTGCTTCAGCATCTCACTGTGCTTCTCCAGGCTCCACACCACCCGTGAAGAGAGGACTTTCTGCCAGCAGCCTTCTAGCCCTGACCCAGTCTCCACTGCTGTCCCCACCGCCGGCTCGGAGGAAGCATGTCCAAGGTGAGCACGAGTGAGGAGAGGGCTCGAGCAGACTGGCTGTGCTCTCTGCTTGCCTCCAGCTAATGAGAACAAATTCATGCTGTGCTGGAGGTTGGGCTTTGGGCAGAAAACCTGTGACTGTATCTGCCAGTGATGCATTCAGTGCCTCAATCTCACACGCTTACAAGAAACTTGGCATGAACTGGGGAAGTTTGGAAGGAGAGGTAGCAACGACGAGAGAGCAGCTAAGTGGGAAGTGCAGCTTCCAGTTCTTGTTGTCTGCACTTGGTATTTAGCTTCTTGGAATCACCAGTGAACTCTGGTAAACTGTGGCTTTCATGTATTCTTTCTGTTTTTTGTAGAAGAGGAGTCTGATGCTGTCCAAATTACTGCCAACCAGGAGCTGTCTCCATTCCACATCATGGTTTCCAGGAGGCGTCCCCTTAGCAGGACTTACTCACGGAAAAAGCTGCTCAGCTGAAGTTTGGAGCCAGGATGGCATGGGAAACTTTGTATTATCCCAGCTGTACACCACACCTTTTTAACAAAGACCTGTGTTTGGTGCTGAACTGGAGCTGGCTTATGCTGGTAGGAGACTGGGTGCAAGCACATGGCGGTAGAAATAAGGACCACCCTAAAAATGTATGGTTTCTCAAACATCTCTTGCAGCATCTCTCTATCTGTTCAAAGCCTGGCTTGGTCTTCCTGTTTGTGGAAGCTTAGAGTGAGTTCTGCAGTGAAGGTTCAATTCTCCCAGGTCAGGAGGGGAGAATTGTCACTTTTCTACAGCTTTCTTGTGAAATAAACGGATACGACTCTTCATGGTGTCCCTTAATCCAAAATCTGTCTTTGGCTTGAGGGATGGGGGGCTGCAGGAAGGAGGATGCTGGAGGCGAGCGGGTACAGAACAAGCTGCGTGCTCCTGCTGTGTCTTGTCCTGATACTAAATAGATCCCTCTGTTAATTGCATTCAGTTTGCCACAGCTTAGTGGGAAAAATAACAAGCGGATTAATTAATTAGCCAAGTGCCAAGAGTACAGAAAAGGGGAAGATAATTTAACTGGGAACATCTTTGTAGATCATGAATGGTTTGGTGCATCCGCTCCTGGCTACTGCTGGATAAGCAGATGCTGATGGAATGACTTCATTGTCCTTTTCTGCAAACTTGCAGTAAGCCAGAGAGAACTGGCTGGGGAAGTGTCCTTGAGAAGTAAAACTTGGATGGAATAACTGGAAATGACAGTTTCAAGACTACTCTTTACCAAACTGAGTCATGGATTAAATAGTGACTTAGTTGCCTGTGACACATTTGTGTTCTAACCCCACGGAGAGAGCAGGAGCTGTGGTTCAGTGCCTGAGATGTAGCCTACAAGGGGCTAAAATTGTGCATAATACTGGAAGGGCTGAATTTTTTCCCTTGGGACAGGGATCTGTTTGTGCATAGCAGGATCTCGGGGAAGTTACCCCTCTGTGTCTGCTGACTGCTCAGGAAGTGGAGAGCTCTGAAGACGGTGTGAGGTCATCCTAAAACAAGGCATGGGAAACCAGAGGCTCGTTAGGTGGCTTTAAGGCTTTGAGGGGCTGGATGGGATTGAGTGGAGCTTGTTTCCTGGACACGCTATTTGTTGCAGGAAAGCTGTTAATTTCCCACTGGGAAGAGGGGTGGAATCCTGTGCTTAACAGGGATTGTTTTGCTTCTGAGAGCTGCGTCTGCTTCAAGGATGTGGAGTGACAAGCATTGAGCTCCAAATCTACTACTTACTTCCAAGTAGGATGGATTGTTATTTTCCCTATTGAAGATCTTTGATTTCAACAGCAGGAAATAAAGTCTCTGAAGTTAATCTTGTGCAGCTCAGCCACATCCAGAGCCCTCAATGATATCCCCCCCTCACTGTGACAGTCACCACTACAGGCAAGGTGAAGGATGTAGGAGATCAGAAGGTGGTTCTTACATCAGATGCTGGCTTTTAACTTGGTGTGTTACCCCTTAAGTTGTGCTTGTGGTAGCTGTTCTCATGATTTCAGGCTGAAGCAGTGGCTTGTTTTTTAGGGTCAGGTAGTCAAGCAGCCCTTTGCCCCTGCCCCTTGCCCTTCTTAAAGCAGAGATCTGGGCTTTCTTTTCTTGCTCTGCCAGAGTTAAACTTACGTCCCCCTTCCTGAGCTGTCAAGTGTTAAGCTGCAAGGATTGTATTTAGTCTCCCTTAAATCCAGACTGGAAGTTCTCTCCAGAATATGAAAACCCTGCTTAAAGCCTCTTAGAGGCTGCAACAGAAAAACAGAACCACCGAGTTACTTTTATCGTGGATGTTTCAGACAATTCTGCTGCTGGCTGGAACTGCTCTTCCTGTGGCAATTGAATGTAGGAGGCCTGCTAGATCTGGCTGGGACTACTTAAACAAAGCAAGTATTTAAACATCAGGGCAACACTGTGACAGCAGCTGACTTCCCATGCAGTGAGATTTAAATGCAACTCCTTTCCTACACACCCAGAGTAAGTGGCCCCTCTTGACAAGTGCCCATTTCATAAAACTCACTCTGCTTTATTAGAAAAGTTATAGTAGAAATGTAAAAAACCCAAAGTTACTACAAAAATCTATGTACAAGTTCTGCAGGACTGCAGAGCATCTCCCTCTCTGAGGCTGCCAGGGGCTGAGCAAGCCCTTCAGCTGAGGATTCCAAACTGTAAACAAGTTTTTAGTGTTAAGAGGCCTAGAAGGAAGGTGTCTCCTGCTTCACAGTGTTTAAGCTGCTGAGGGAGCAGAGGAAGAGAGTCCTGTCAGGGCTGCCCGGACTGGCAGCAACATGGAGAATGCAGGCTGGTGCTCCCACACCTCACACAACTCCCTTACGATGGTAAGTCACATCTTCCTCTTCCTCAGGCCTCTGAAATGTAACAGGGTTGTAGCCAGGCTGGCTTGTGGGGCAGGAGGGCTCTCAAGCTCAGGTCAGCAGCACCCGCTGCTCTCTGCCCTGTGCCAGGTGAGCGTTAACCCGGGCCTAGAGCGGGTTTTTCCTCACGTCTATCATGGCTGGGTGATAAGGCACCGGGCTCACGTTCAGGCTGGCTCTGCGCAGCTCCCGGCGGGGTTTGGGAGCAGGAGCCAGGCTCCGTGGTGGGTGCAGCTCGTGGGGCTGCCCCGCTCGCAGCGAGTGCTCTGCGTCCCTCTGCCGAAGGTCGCCGGGGCTGTCGTTGGGCAGCGAGGAACGCCTCCATGTCGAGGGCAGAGGGGCGTGCACCAGGTCCCTGCTCTCATCCCTGGCCCGAGGGCTCTCTTCAGCGACAGCCGGAGGCGCCACGGGCTGTTCCCTGAGGCTGGATTCCTCACAGGTGCCAAGCTCAGGGGCAGCCCTGTCCCCAGCCACAGCAATGCTTTTCTCCATCCCTGCTGGGAAAAATTGAAGGTACAGTGAGGTGAGTATCAGGATCTCTACTTTCCTCCTCAAAATTGGTGCCTGTAGAGCAGTTGCTGAAGGACCTACCCATGCACTGCTCTGGACTGCTCCAAGCTCTCACTGCCAGGCACGGGAACTGAAACTCCCTTTTAACTTGGCAGGAACAGCAGAGCCCTTAACCTGTGTTTCCTCTCACCTTTGGTCTGTCCAGGATGGAGGTTCAGGTTACTCAGCCTCTGGTTCAGCTCCTGGTTTGCCCACATGTAACGGCTCAGCTCCTTTTCCAGCACCTGAATCCTGGTCTCGTACTGCAGCTTGCTGCTGGCCAGCCCCTCGTCCATGTGCTCTGCAAGAAAAAACAAGGCTCTTTCAGCCTGGGCGTCCTGTGAAAGGCAAAAGCAGTGGCACCGCTGCCCGTTTGGGGAGCTGGGGGGTTACCACGGCTCTGCTGCAGCAGTAACTGCATGTTCTGCTCGTGCTCCTTCTGCTGCAGGGTGAGCTGCCGGTCCATCTCCAGGCGCTGGCGCTCCACGGCCGCCTCCAGCCAGTACACCAGCTGCTGCTGCTCCTCCAGCTGCATCTCCAGCTCTGAGAAGGCGATGTGCTGCCTGTGCTGGTCCTCTCGAAGCGTCACCACCTGGCCAGGGCCCAAAAGCAAGGAACGCTTCAGCTCCTTCCTGCCTGGGAAGATTTCCTGCCCCACTGAGCCCCAGTCAAGTTAGTTTTTTGGTACAGCTTACAAAGGTTAGTAGTGCTGGGATGTCAGAGCTGCCTCGTGGAGGGAAGAGCAAGGTGTGGCTGCACTGACGTGGCAGAGCCACTGCAGGGATCCATGCATCCTATGACTAGTTAAGCCCCTCTCCCAGCTGGGGCTCATGGTGCTGTGGCTTTGTGGCCTGACTTTGCAGGGCAAAACTACAGTAGGATGCAAGGAGAAAGCTTGAAAATGAGGAAAACAAGAGTTTGGTTAGATCATCATTTCTGTTAACAAGTGCTTTCAAGCCGTGTTAATTTCATTATGTGCTCTGGCTGGCTAATAATGTAATCACTAATAGCCAGTAAACGAAATACAGCTCCCACCAGCACAGAGGGCAGTTGTCTCCCACCTTGTCAAAGTACTTGCAGAGCAGAGCTCGTGTCTCAGAGGAGGAGAGGTAGCTGAGCTTGGCCATGAGGTTCATCTCACACTGGGACAGCAGGCTGGCCGAGGCCCGCAGGACTCGCTGCCTGCACGTGATGGACTCATTCTTGTACTCAATGGCTGCATCCAGAGCCTCGATTGCCTCATCCAGCTGGAACAAGATCCGTTCCTCCTGCCAGGGCAGAGCTGCAGTTACTGGGGAGCAAAGGGTTTGCTCTGTCTCACCCTGCCCTAACCTTGTCATCTTGTGAGGAGCTGGGATATGCCCAGTTTGGGATGTGGGGGAACATCTGCTAACCACCTTGTGCTCAGGGTTTTGCTTCTCTCCTACAACCTCCTGCTCCCCAGCCCCAGCAGCGATACCTCTGGGGACAGCAAGGTGCCCTGACGCAGCTTGTTGTCGAGCTCCAGCCTCTGTTTGAGCAGCTGGTCCTTCTCCTGGCGCAGGCTGTTGATCTCCTGGCGGATCTGCTGCTGGTCGTGGGCGCTGCCGTGACGCAGCTGCCCGTTCTTCTCGCTCAGCTCCTTTTCCAGGTGCTCCAGGCGGCTGGACACGCGCACGATGTCATCTGTCAGGGCCTGCAGGCAGAGGATGCTCAAGGGGAGCTGCAAGTCAGGCCCTCAGCCCCATTCTACTCCCTCTGGGGGTCAAGTGACCCCCCAGGCAGACAAAAGTCAAGGGCTACCAAACCAACGAGCTCAGAGGCACAGCACAACCNCAGGCCCTCAGCCCCATTCTACTCTCTCTGTGGGTCAAGTGACCCCCCAGGTAGACAAAAGTCAAGGGCTCAGAGGCACAGCACAACGAGAGTCTTCCATAGAGACAGATTTCCCACCCACTTGCCAGCACCTCATCCTGGCCTGCAGCCCTCTGCCAGACCCAGGATGGTACCCAGGTCTTCCAGCCTCCACCTCTGCTGGAAATGAAGCAAGGGGTTGAGGTGTCACACTCTTGTCCTACCTGGCTGGAGCGCAGCCGTTTGCTCTCCAGACCATTCTTCTCTTGCAGCAGGGCTTCCTTTTTGGCCACAATAGCTTCCCTCTTCCTCAGCTCATCTTCCAGCTCATCCAGGGCCCGGCGCTGCTCGAGAACTTTATCCATCTCCATGTCCAGCCACTTCTTCTGTTCCTCAATTTTCTGATGGAGGGAGAGGCAAAAAGGCGTGTGTGTGTGTGTGTGCAGACAGAGGCAGCAACGCCCAGGACTGCTGGACTACAGAGCAGTGGGGTTGAGATCAGAACAAGAGTCTTGATTCCATCTCTGCCAACCCCCACAGCCCAGACTCTGCTGGTTTTATCTTCCAGTTCCTCCAAGAGGCAGAGCTAAACTAAATTCCCACCTGTCAAGGAGTTCTCGGAGGGTACATCTCCCGCCACCCTTCTGCTAACAGACAAAATTTCAAAGCTTCTTTACTAATGCTAGGATTTAGAAGAGATCCTGGTTCTGGGGGTAAGAAAAGATCTTAAGTCCTCTGTTACTAGATGCAAATGACATTATGGACTGTCCTTCTCAAGGGTGGGATGGGCTCAGGTCCCTGTTTTCAGATCTCCCCCATCAGCCTGCAGTCTTGCCAAGCATCCCCTCTGAACTGGAAAGAGGAGGCAGGCTTGCTGCCTGTACCTGCTGCTGCTCCAGGCTGATCACAGAACCATTGCTGCCGCTCCGCCGCTTCCTCTGGAAAGCCGCAATTTCCTCGGTTTTGATGCGCAGGATTTTCTGGTGCTGCTCATGCTTCAGCTCCAGCTCCTGCGTGTGAAAGAGCAGCCATGAGCGTGGAGGGAGTGGGAGGTGTTTGCCCTATGGCCACAGGCTGAGGGACAACAGGTTATGTTCTCCTCTGTCTCTTTGGATACTCTCCATCTCCACGCTCTCCAAGACAATCACAGACCACATCAGAGCCCGCCCACCGCCATCCTCACAACCACCACAGAGGCGCTCCTGCCCTCTCCTACCTTGACTCGGTGCTGTCCCTTGTTCACCTCGCTCTCCAGCCGCCGTTTCTGCTCGCTCTCCTCGCGCAGCCGCCGCTGCAGCTGTCCCTGCTGCCGCCGCATCAGCTGAATGTTCCTCTCCAGCTCCTGCACGCGCTTCTCGCTCTGCGCCGACAGCGACACCAGCCTCTCCGTCGCCTGCTTCTTCCTGCACAGCACCTGCCGGAGGGTGAACACCGCCCTTGGCCTCGGCATCTCCCCGGTGCCCTTTGCAGAGACGGCCCCCAACCCTGCCCCTGCTCAGCGCCGGGGTGGGCAGGGCCCTGCCCCCTCACCTGTGCCTTGCTCTGCGCGGCCGCCACGCGTGTGCGGTACTCCTGCAGCTTGCGCTTCTCCCCGGGGTCCCACGGCTCTTTGCCCTCCAGCTCCTGGAGCTGCCTCTGGCTGTCGCTCAGCTCGGCCCGCACCTGCTCTGCTTCCTGCTCCAGCTCACCGATCTTCTGGCTGTACTGCCTGTTCAGAGCCTGGGCATCCTTGCCTGCAACACAGCCCCCTCTCTCACAGCCAGGATCCTGACCCTTCCTCCCCCTCCCCAAGTATTTTTGGCTACAGAGACTGAATGTTCCCTTTCCCTCAGCCACTCCAGAGAAGGGGGAAACCAGTGGTTTCTGTCAGCTGGAGGGATGGACAGACAAGGCCCTGCTGCTAATAGGGGAAGAGACTGAGCACAAGCAACACAGGGAGAGAAGATGAGGATGGAAGCAGAGACCGAGCACCACAACTAGGAGCAGGTTTCATGGGAAAGGGGTGCATATTCCCTCCAGTAGCTCTGCACCTGTCTTAATGAGCTCTGTGATCAGCTCCTCCTTCATGCGGATGTTGATCGCCAGCTCTCGGATCTTCTGCTGTGCTTGCACCAGCCTCCACTCAGAGTCCTTCCCTGGCAGGCGCTCCCAGGAACCAAGCAGTGACTCCCGTTTCCCACAGACCTCTGGAACACAGATTCCCAGGTAAGGAAAGTCCTATCTTAGCAGCCAGGTGACAGAAGGATGATCTGATCTTGGATCTGTAGCCAGAGTCTGGCACAGCATTGCCCAGAGTCACCTGAAGCTTCCACCAAAACACACACCCTTGCCAGACCCTAGGAGTTCAAGTTTCTCCCTAACAAAAGCAGCTGGACTGTCAACTGCTCCATTTTTGTCCCCTGGGCTCAGGTGGGACATCAGCATGACCCAGTGGAGCACCGCCAGCCCATGGAAGATTGTCCAACAACCTGTGGTTGCTACTTGCCTTTCGACAGCTCCAGCTGCTCCTCCTGAATCGAGTGGGCATTGCCTCCACTTGGCTCCTCACTCAACTTGAAAATCTCTTTCTTGCTCAAATTTTGGATCCCATTTCTAGAAGGAGAAGCAAATTAATCAGTTTGGTCTGGGCACTGCTAAAGCTATCCCCAGTAAGGACCCTTAAGATTCACAGGCTTCAGAAGGAGATGGAAACAATAGCTGTGGTCAGGAAAGATGGTAATTAGCTCCCCAGGGAGCAGTAAGGTGTCTGGGCAGCACCACTGACCCCACAGGCAGCATTTGCCCCTACACCAGACATGAGGGCAGAGCTGCAGCGGTAGGACAGCCAGGTCACTGCCAGGGCACGGCACAGGGCTGGGACAGCCTCAACTCACCGGCGCTGGGACAGGGACCGTTTCCGTTCCCATTCCTCCAGCTCCTCTCCCGAGGACAGCTCTGATGGCTTCTCCAAGTCCTGGCTGAGCTCCCTCCACAGCACCACATCTCTGACCTCGGGATCGCCAGTCGGGCGCTGCGCGTGGTTCGGGTGCCAGCCTGCCGGCTCCTCCTTCTGCAAGGAGGAGTTGCTGCTGAGCTTCTGGGGCACAGAATCGGAAAGAGGAAACGAGCTGTGTGAGAGCCAGTGTTAGAAAAAGCGGCTCCCAGCTGAGCATCACTGCTAGGCATAAAGAAAAGCAACAAAATGGAGTCGAGTGTGTTTTCAGGAGAACTGGTGCGCTGCCAGACCCAGCTGCCTGCGTTTCTGCTGCTCAGACACTGAACAAATCTGGGACTCGCCCACAACATCAAAGTAAAAGCCTCAGTTTTGAAGCTGGGCTGGTTTTGCCAGAGTTGTAAAACTCTGGATTTGAGCACTGAGCACAGTCCTCTGGACTACGCTTCTGACAAGGGTCACATTCAACAGCAGGGAAAAAGCAGTTCCTACAGTGGAGAGCAGACAGGTGAAGAGGCAGCAGTTCTTCCATGGCCCAGCCTCGTGCCCTCACCTTCTTGCAAAGAGTTCTCCCACTCTGCTCAGGATGCAGCCCCGAGGGAACCCCACCAAGGCCATGGGACGGGGCAGCATCCAGTGGGGCCGTGTGAGGTCTCTGGCTGGCAGTCACCAGGTGAAGATTTTCCAGCAGTCCTGGCACACACAGGTTTGGCATTGCCATCTCCAAGCGCACGTGCAGCTCTGAGATCTTATCCTGCTGCTCCTGCAGCTTGTCACTCTAGGAAACAACGAGAAAACTGTGGTTACGTACACGTTGATCTGAGACCTACTGCAGAGGAACCTGAAAGCTGGGCTGAGCGCCCCTGGGCAGGAAGGAGGGGAGTGGGGCAGGTCCCTAGAGAGAGAGCAGAGCCCAGAAATACCTGCAGCTTGTACTGTTCCATGGCATCCTCCAGGGCAGCCAGGAAATCACGGTTCTCCTCCTCCAGGCGTTCCACTTGCCTCTGCAGCTTGGCCACTTGCTCGTCTTTGATGGATTCACACTTCTCGGTGCTCACCTGCTCCCCAAAAGAAAAGAGAGGCAGCATCAGCATCCACCTTTGTCCTTCCCTTCCCATGCTGGACTCTGCAAGGACACAACAGCTCTGNGGCGTTCCACTTGCCTCTGCAGCTTGGCCACTTGCTCGTCTTTGATGGACTCACACTTCTTCTCGGTGCTCACCTGCTCCCCAAAATAAAAGAGAGGCAACATCAGCATCCACCTTTGTCCTTCCCTTCCCATGCTGGACTCTGCAAGGACACAACAGCTCTGCAGAGCCAGATGTTTCCTGTGAAATACATCTCAGCTGCAGCTGAATCCAATTTCTCCCTGCCCGCTGGGAGGACCATGTCTTTCTGCCTCCCTATGTCTTTCTCCCTCCTGGACAGGTTGGTTCTCCTCCCCTCCCTCTCCTGACCCTTCCATCATGCCGTGCTGGGCATCCCGTGGCCATGAGACGACCCCAACCTCAAATCTGTAACACCCCACTGTTACCTGGGCTTTTGCCAGCTTTGAGCCTCGCGCCTCGGGGCCCTGGTCTTCCATGGAGGTGCTCTCAATGCCGCTATCCAGCCCGGCTGAGGTCAGCTCGCTCCTCTCGCTCTCCACGGCGCACAGCCACTCCTTAACGCGCAGGACCTGCTCCACGGTCAGGTTGCTGTCCTCCTGGAGCTCCGTGAGCAGCCGGTACGCGGCGTCGGTGCAGGTGCGGTAATGGGCGCACTCGGCCAGCAGCCGGGCCGTGGCGTCCGGCGCGCAGCGCTTGGCGCTGGCCGAGCGGTGGATGATGCGGGTCTCGGAGCGCTGCCGCTGCTCCAGCGCCTTCTGCAGGTTCTTTATCTGCAGGTGGAGCTCCTCGATGTGCTCCGTCTCCTTGCGGCAGTTCACCACCGCCTTGTTCTGGATGTTCTGAGCCCGGTTGGCGTAATTCAGAGTGTTGAGGCTCTCGTCGAAGTCAGAGGATGATGGGCTGACACAGGCTATCATCACCGTCTGGGCATTCCCCCCCAGAGAGTCCTTCAGGATCCTAAGGAAGAGCACAGGGATTAAAATGGTGGAAATACAAAATAACCCAGGAAACAGAGCGTTTTCAACGCTTTTCCGAGGTTAGGATGAAGGAAAACGATGTCCTTGCTCTGTAGTTGGTTTGGCACCAGTGAGGTGAGTGGAATCATTAAGCAGAGGATTTACAGTTTGCACCACAGCAAGTTTCCATCCAAATAACTCCTGAGGTTGGGAGCTCCCTGACTCTGTGATCACTGCTAGGTTTGTGCTGCCAGGGGTCCTGCTGGAGACAGCAAACACCACCTGCTCGAGCAAAGAACTAACTGTGGACCATTAAACAAGGCTACTGTAAGTATTTTTTATTCCCTGCCAGGCAGGAAGGGCAGGATAACCCACAGCAACGCCTCATCTCAGCTTCAGCAGCATGACTCACGCGAGCCTCATCGTCTCCAGCACTGCAATGAGCTAGGCCTGCCATTTCTATCCTGGCCTCATTGCTCCTCGAGATTCCCTACATGAAAACCCGCAGAGAGGGCAGACCTGTTAACTGAGCCCGTGAGACGTGGGAGGTCCCGGTCGCCCAGTGGTACCTGGTGATTTTGGAGTCTCTGTATGGGATGTGGGTGGTCTTCCTCCGAGGATCTCCCAAGGCACTGATGACGTTGCCCAAGGCCAGGAGGCCGCAGTTGATCTGGATACTCTCCTTCAGCCTCTCCCCCGTGTTTCCCGTCTTCACGATTCGCTCTGAGCCCGCCAGGTCCACAAAATGAAACTTGGACACCAGGACCTGTCCGGCGGCGGGGACAGCGGGGGGGCGGTGGTGCAGGGGCAGCCGGCCAGCCCCACGCCGCTGCTCCATGGTCACCGTGAAGATGGTGTGCGAGCGGCTCGACTGCCTGTTGATGTGGGTGGCTCCCGTGTGCTTGGCCGTGTTCCCCATCTCCAGCAGGCTCAGCACCTCGTCCAGCCCTTCCACTTCTGACTCCTTCACGCCGCAGAGCACTGCAAAGCAAAGGCAGCCGTGGCTGGGAGGGATGGATGGGCTGCCCGAGGATGCAGCTCCTCTGCACAGCCTGGTGCTGTCACCCTGCCTTGCCCAGACCAGCTTTCAGGACGAAGCACAGCGAACTGCTGTGACAGGAGACAAAAGGATGGAGGGAGAAGACCTGGCTCTGCCTTCATGGATAGATAACCCAACTCTGGCCTACAGCACGGGGAGAAAAGGAGCCCGTGCACAGCCACACATACCGATGTTCCCCTTGTCATCCTCCCGGATCTGGATGTCTTTGCTGGCTGTATCCACCTGCAGCAAGTCCCGAAACTCCTCCTTGTACACTTCCAGGTAGGACACTCGGACCGTGTAGTCGATCAGGTCATTCTCATCGATGAGCCTGAAGGTCTCGGCCATGGCTCGTGGGATGATGCCCTGCTCATCTTCATTGATGGAAGCTGGCAAAGAGAGGCACACGCTCAGGGAGAGCAGGGAATGTCCAGGGAGCCCACGGAGGCTGGGGACAGAGCTGTGGTCAGAAGCCTGCCTGCAGCACACGTCAGCTGGAAAGGAGCAGCCTCACAACTCTCCCACAGCTCAGCCCCTGCAGCCTGGGTTAAACATCCCACAAGACCTCTGGGCAAATCCTATCCCACTGCTGTGCTGGGTTCCAGCAAAGGTCCTTGTTTCCAGTCCTTCCTCAAGAAGGAAAAAGCACCTTAGCCCGTGGCCATGAGACGACCCCAACCTCAAATGCTACAGGGTGCTGTCCTTTGAAGCCAGCATGACTCCACAACTTTTCCCAGCTCCGAGAAGTTTTGGGGTTTTTTTGGTGCTTGCAGCTTGCTTGTATCTGGCCACAGCACTCTGCTGTCTGAATTTTAAATGTTTTTCCTTTTGTCTCCAACAGCCATGTAAAATGGCAATTCCCAAATCTGGTGCAATGCTAGCCTGAAATGGGAGACTGAAAACAGACCTAGATTAAAAGTATGAAACAATTTAGTGTTTACAAATGATGCAATTAACTAAAGATGACTGAAATATTTACAGTACATCCTCTGTAAGAAATCACAATGCCATTAAATCAGAATGGAAAAGTTTTCTCTTTCCCCATTTCCTTCATATAAAGAAACCAACAGGATTAACACTTGCAAATCTCCCTCTCCTTCAGATTTATTTCAGGACCTAGGACTATCACCACCACCTCCAGAGCTGGTGGAGGACCAGGTCCTGTCACTTGTCCTGCAGTGAAAGAGGAGAAACCTACACACTGTCATCTCAAAGGTGTCCATGGGGGTTGGCTACAGCAACACAGGTAGGGGGGAAGGAAAGACTGCCGGGGGATATGGGGGTTTGGCTTGAGCTGGAGGGGCTGGCAGGGTGTGTTTGGGAGTGACACTGGAAGTGATGGAGATGATGATGCAGCTGATTTTGGGTAGATAGAGAGCAAAGGTGCTGGAATGGGTGTGAACAGCAGCACCGGTGAGGCTGGTGGGTTGGGAGAGGCGGCTTGGCTGGGGATGGAAGGAGATGGTGATGGAAGGAGGTGGCGATGCGGGGCTGCTGAGGGTGCTGGCGGGACAAGGATACTGGCGGGGCAGGGATGCT
>VZTA01025311.1:75420-93787 GCA_013398855.1 Mohoua ochrocephala | reverse complement strand
CGGAGGATGCGGCGGGACGGGAGGGAGGATGCGGCCGGTCCTCGCTGCATCCCGGGGAGAGCGGCCGCGGGGAGCGGGGGACCCTCGTGGGCTGCGGGAATGGCGCGGCGGCCCCCGGGTGCTCCCAGGGAGCTCCGTCACTCGGGAGATGCTCCATCGCTCACAAGGGACTCCATCCCTCGTGAGATGCTTCGTCACGTGCGGGACTCCGTTAATCGTGAGGTGTTCCATCTCTGGTGAAACAAAGTCCCGCCACCCGTGAGGTGCTCCGTCAGTCACAAGGGACTCACATCTCACGAGCCGCTTCATCGCTGGCGAGACACCCCAGCACTTGTGACACTCCCCCGCTCCTCGCAGACATTCCCACGATCACCGTGGGGAAGGGACAAAGGGCTACGTGGCCCTGCCGAGGCACAAAGTGCTTGAGGTGGAGGCGTGGGCACCTCCTGGGATGCAGTTTGCCGAGCAGCTGGTGCAGACAGCTGGTGCTTCCCGGCCGCCCGCCGTGCTGGGGGCTGGCAGGGCCGGCTCAGCCACTGACGTATGTTCAGGACAATCTGAGCGATGACAAAGTTTTTCATCCGGCTGCCTGCAGTTCCCTCTGCACCGCCCCTGCGGCTGCGGGGAGGGGTATGGGCTTCGTGGGTCCCCTGGGTGCCGTGGGAAGCACTGGACTGTCGGCTGTGCCGAGCGGAGTTGTACACACGGCTGGGACTGCCGGAGGGGCACGGCCACGCTCGGCATGGGGCTCCGGCTCCCACTGCGCCGGAGCACCAGCTTCACCCCCGACCACCCTGCCCTCATGGAGGTGCCTGGCCCCACTGCCCTGAAGATAGAAGCGAACGTCCTTGTCATGGGAGCAGAAAACGTAGGGAAATCAGGTGAGAACTGACCGTGAACTGGAGCAGGGGGTTCCCAGGCTCAAAACCGCAGCAGCGTTTGGAGGACCAGTGGCAGGGAGCAGGCCGTGGAGCAAATTGGTGAGATGGGGCCGAGCCCTGGGGTGCAGCTGTGATTCAAGGTGGGGAAGCTGAGCACAACCTTGTAGGCAGCCGGGGAGTGACAGGGGAAGGTGTTTTGCACTGAGCTGCAGTTTGCTGATGCTCCGGGGTCATGCTGATGCTTCGGTTCGTGCTGTGCCTCTGCTGCACTCACAGACCTGCTGGTGGCTGGGGGAAACTCAGAGGTCGTTCCTGCTTGTAGGAGTTTACAAGGAGATGGTGCCTGACTCTGCTCTGGATTTAGGAAGGAGAATCCTCGAGGTTTAGGGTTATTCTGATGGTTCCTATCCTTCCCTCTGCAGCTCTGACCGTGCGTTTCCTGACCCGGCGCTTTATTGGAGAGTACGGAGACATGGGTGAGTGCCAGGCCAGGGCCAGGCCAGTTCCCAACAGGGGCTGGGGTCGAGAGACAGTCCTGCTTCTGCCTGTGGGATTTCATTGCACCCCATCCTCTCCTGCCTTTCTCCAGAGCCTTTGCCTGCTCCCAGGGGCTCGATGTTGTATTTGTTCAGTGACCCATCTCTTTGCTCCAGAACTGCTTCTCTGGGGTGGAAAAGGTCCAGGGTGGCAGCTGGTGACACCATGAAGATGACTATTGTTTTTTCTTTTGGGGGTCCAGAATTCATCTACAGCCACAACCTGACTGTGGATGGCCGAGAGATTCTCTTCCACATCTGGGACGTCCCCAATTCTCAGGTGAGAGGGCTCCACTCCTATCACCCATTTCTACCCCAGGGACAAAATACCCCTTTACTGGACGTTACCTATGGGGAACCACAGGCTGGGAGGTCCAGTTGAGCAAAGCTCTCAAATAAGAGACTTCATAGGCGACCAAGCCCTTCTCACCTGCCAAGCACAGGGCAGCAGGGTTGCTGACAAGGTAGCAATAGTTACTGTAGCCCGTGGCCCTCTGGCCGAGAACACTGGAGCTGAAGCACTGATGCTAATACAGGACTGTCCTAAAGAAGTGGAGGTGCTGCTCTGAGGTCCCCACACTGTTGTCACCTACGGCCTGCAGTGCTTGGCAGCTGGGTGAGGGTCGGGGTTAGGGTGTGATGCTGAAAGCTGAATTGTTCCCCCTTGGTGAGGTCTGCCAGGTGCTGCTCTGCCCTCCTCGGTATTCCTCTTTCTCTCTGCCCTTTTGCTGTTCTCTAGCCGACCCTGTCCTGACGGGCTCAGGATTGCCCTCTTCTAGCAGGCAGGCAGGCGTGAAGGGAGGGAGCCCGATAAAACAACCCTTCCTTCCCTCTTTCCCCAGGAGCAGGCAGAGGATGGCTCCTCAGAGGAGAAGCGAATCCAGTGGGCAGACAGCTTTGTCCTGGTCTACAGTATCTGTGACCGTGCCAGCTTCAACATCCTGCCCCTCAAAATCCAGTTCATCAAGGCAGCCAAGGAGGGGCAGAGCCAGGAGAAGGTGCCCATTGTCATTGTGGGCAACAAACGGGACCTGCACCACCAGCGGGTGGTGTCCAGCGAGGAGGGGCGGCTCCTGGCCCTCTCTTTAGACTGCGGTTTCTACGAGGTCTCTGCAGCTGAGGCTTATCACGGGGCCCTCATGGTCTTCCATGGACTGGCCAAGCTCATCCCGGACACCAAGCTGGCCCTGAAGAAGGGTACAGGGATCCGTGGCATCGTCAAGACCATGTCGGCCGTGTTTACCCGTAAGCGAACGGACTCCCTCTGAGCTATGGCAGGGATGCTGCTGCTCTCTGTGCCGCCCGGCTGGGCCCAACCTCCTCGCTGGGTGCCCATGGAGATGGTGTGTGTCTTTCCATGAGTGTGACAGGTTCCTTGCTGTCCTCCTAGTGTCAGGGTCTGGGTGTCCTGCCATGCTCAGCCAGTGCAGCCGAGGACTGTGGTGTGTTACTCTCGGCTCTGCCATGGGACAGTCTCATCTCTTTGCCGTACCAGCTTTTTAGGTGCCTCCTGCTTTCTCCTTCTGTCCTCCAACACTGGAAACCGTGGGGTGATTTTGCCAAAGCTCCAGGCAGCAGCATCCCTAGCTCCTGCAGCAGGACTGACTGCCCAGGCTGTCGGTGAGTAGGGAGGATATCCTGCTCTTGTACAGCACACGGCTCCCTGTCTCTCCCACTCCTACCCTGGGATCCTTATTCCTGTTTAACACTCCTCAGGATCCTCTTCAGTAACCCTGGAGCACCCGTGAGCTGGAGAGGAGGCGGTTTCTCCACCGGGGAGGCACTGGTAGTTCCCACGTCTGTATCACTGTGTGAGAGTGTCCCAGAGCTCACGGCACCGGCCATCCTGGAGGACCTCGGTGAGGGCTGGTGCCTCCCATCCCCCTTACTTGCTTTTGAGCAGCCGTGCTCGTGGCCCACTCCCCCACAGCCTTGCAGCGATCGCAGCCGTTTCCCTTGTGCGGGCAAGTGCTGTACAGGCTGTGCCTGGGAAAAGCCAGGCACGGGGCTCGTTCCCAGGATGGGGATCGCACCACGCGCCTTCCCAAGCCACTCCTCCTGTAAGGCTGCCTGTCCCCGGGGAGGAAAGGAGGTGGGGAAAGGGGTCTCTGGGCTCCTCGCTGAGCCCTTCTGCTGCTGGGAGGTTTTTCTCTGCCTCTCCCAAACCCTTCCCTTTGTGCCCTGGGAAAGCAGTGCGTTGGAAGAGGGTTTGTGCGTGCTGTATGGACACTGATTTCTCTGCTGTGTTCTTCTGGAAATGCAATAAATTGTCTTTGGCAGGAAGCCCCGGCTCCTTGGAGCTGTGAATTTGTACTTGGGGCATGGGAAGAGACACGTACCGTGCTGGGCACGAGGATCCGCTGTTCCTGTGGCAGCTACCCACGGAGAATGTAACAGGATGTTTCCCGCACCCACTCCCTTGGCCCTGAGTTGGGAGTCTCACCCCACTCTGTTCCCTTGGCTGGGTGTCTCACTCCCATAAAGCAGCCGAGCAGATGGGGTGAGCGGCAGCTGGTTTATTATGGCAGGTTTATTATTGCAGCAGATACAACAAGGTGGTGTGGGAAGCCAGGTGATCCTGTGGGAGAGGGGCTCCAGGAGCTCCACCTGTTCTCACCAGCCTTTTTGTTGACCCCACCATCCATCCCACCACCAGCTGGGAGGGAGGTCCCAGGGCTTTCCCGCTCATCAGTCCTGCTGGTTGGTGGGGATCTTCAGCCCCTCCATGGAAGAGCAATCTGTGGCCAGGGATGGGCCCTGCGAGGGGGGATGGAGGGAGGAAGGATGGGGAAACAGGCTTGCTATGCTGATGCTCGACAGCTTTGCCATCCTCCCTGCTCTCTCTCAGTGCTGTTCTCAATGTGTAGCCCATCTAAGTTCACTCTGTTGAGCAGGCTCCAAGGTAGCCCAGTGCCAGCCCTGGCTGGTCCCTTTCTTCTGGTCTCACAGCTCTTTCCACATCTCCTTCACCTTTCTAGTCCCGCCTTCCCCTATCTTCTCCTTCCAGCAGCAGGGCTTTTGGTTGCCTTTATCCCCCCATCCCGGCCTTGATGCACTCCAGAATAAGCTATCCCATGGCCTGTCTACCACTTCAAGCTCCTGTCCTGGGACAGGGGTGTGTGTGTGTGTGGGCAGCTGGCAGGGGCCCAGGCAAAGCGTGCTGAGGGGATTTGAGAGGGGCTGGGCTGTGCTTGTCCCCTGCCCCTCTGGCTCAGTCCTTCTTGAAGACAGGACTGTAGAAGTTGCCGTAGTAGGCCCGGCCGTACACGGACTCGGGGCTGAAGCGGTAGGAGCCCTCGCTCACCCGCCTGTTGTAGGGGGAGAAGGCGGATTTCCGCAGGGAGGGGTAGTCGGGGTCGAAGGCAGGGCTGCGGTAGTAGTTGTGCCGCAGGAAGAGGGGGTCCTCCAGCCCCAGGAAGGACAGGGGGTGATGGCCGCGGTACAGCCGCCAGTCACTCCTCAGCTGGGATTTCTCCTCAGTGGAGGGGGCGGCAGACTTGGTCTCTTCCTCCTCCTCTTTCTTCTCTTTCTTCTCCTTGTTGGTCTTGCTGCTCTTGGATGCTTCTTCTTCCTTCACTGACTGTCTGCGGAGCTGAGAGGTGGGGTGAGCACCCAGCCAGGCTGTACCCACCTGCCAGCCCTACTCCACCTGTGCTACACAGCCCCCCATGAAATTGGGAGAACTTCAGAGTCAGCCAGTTTGCCCCCAGAGTGGAGGGGAGTGGGTGGCTTGCAGCAGCTGGGGTAGAGAAATGCTTCCAGGGGAACAACAGGCTGGGGTAAAGGAGAGGGGACAGAGTCTCAGCCTGAACTTTGACCTTCCCAGGAGCGTGGTCACACCTTGGTTTGGGCATGAACTGTGTGAATGTGCCACCACTGTCTGACCTGCTTGTTCTGTTGGGGGGCTCACTGTCATGGCTTGGGGGATGCCCAAGAGGAGGGTGGGACTGAGGTGTCTTCACGGCCCCCCATCCCCCAGTCTGGTACCCCCTGATGTTGCCTGGAGCTATGGGGTGCTCGTGGGAGGAGATAAAGCAAAATGGGGTTTGCTGGAGATGGGCAGGGCCTGGCTGGGGACAAACTCACCGGCACGTAGCTGTACAGGGTGCCCAGCAGATGCTTCGGGGCGCTGACAAGGGTCCCCCCGAGAGCATCCACTGTCTCCATGGCCCTGGACAGCCTGCGGGGGGTGAAGAGGATCAAGCCCTCTGCTGCATCCCAGGCCACAGCCGGGACCTTCTTCACGCTGGAGATGCCGGAGGCGCAGGCGGTTTGCAGGTTGTGAGCCACGCTGCCCACCAGCCCGGGGTCCTGTCCCTCCTGCCCAGAGAAACCAGCTCAGCTCCTGGCCGCGGCCTCTGCCCCACCGGCCCCTCCAGGCAGGACAGGGGTGGCCCTGGGTTCCCCATCCCCTTTGCAGCTCTGAGTGATTTCAGCTTGCTGCTCTGCAAAAGCCACCACAGCTCTTTGCAGCAGGGTCTCTCCCTGTCCCTGCCAGCTCCCCCCACTCCAGGCCCCGGGGGACCCTCTGCTCGGGGCTGTGCTTCCGCTGCAGGCAGAGGCAAAGGGCTCTGACCCCAACCTGCCGCTTCCCGTCCCCAGGTCCCAGCGGAGCCGAGGCTGGAGACTGTTCCCAGCCCCACCGGCTCACCCCACCCCTCGCTGCTGGGACCACGGCGGGGGAATTTTCAGGGGTGTTCAGAGGCTCAGTAGGGAGCTTGGTGCTGACATCCCTCAGCTCCAAAGGAGTTTTGAACATACAAGCCAGGGTGACTTTGCCTGGCACAGAGGCTGCCCACAGCCCCCAGCTTTGGGGAATCAGGGAAGGGGACAGCTGGGGCTGCCCCACTGCCAACCCCTTCTTGCCTCCTCCAAGCTGCAGTTCGGGGTTGAGCAGAGATGGGGGCCTGGTCCCCAAAGGTATGGAGGAACAGCCTCCATGCTTGCATGGTCCATGAGGATGCTTTGGAGCACCCCCAGCTCACTGCTCTGCTTCTCTCCATACCTTGGTGTGGTTGGTGTCTTTCTTCCCTGCCTTCTCCTGCTTCTGCTCCGGTGCCTTGCTCTGGCGCCGGCTCAGCCAGCCCGTGCTGCCCTGCCCATCACTGTGGGCCTGGGGGGCCACGGGGGCACTCGGCTTGGCCAGGCTACCCTGCAAGGGGAGCAAAAAGCCACCGCTCAGAGGGAGCTGGCTGGTCCCATCTGCTCCATCCTGCTCAGCCTGAGGATTTCACAGCGCTGCACAGGGAGCAGGGAGGTCGTCTGGTCATTCGGGGAGAAACCCTGAGGGCAGATGGGAGCTCTGGGATTTCGGCACAGGCCAGGGAAGATGTTCCCACTGCAGCACGGGGAAGGAGAGGCACCTCCTTCTCCCCATCCCCTCCGGGTCTCTGCAGGGGCTTTTTGCTTTAGGAAGGATGTTATGGCAAGGCCATAAATCAACAGTCGCACACTGGGAGCCTGCTAAAAATAACTTGTCCCGCTAATGTGGTACATGGTCATGTGTGAACATCACGCAGGAACCGCCAGCCCCAGCTTGTCCTGCTGAGCAGGGGAAATGTACTCTGCTCGGATTTGCTCCAAGGAGCCTGAAATGTCTCGTCTGAAAGCAGAACCAGCTCCGAAGAGGACATGGGGGAGCAGGAACCCAGCAGGTGGGTTCTGGCACTCACCACGATGGGGATCCAGGAGGCCAGCTCCTGCCCTTTGGTTTTGGCACGCTGGAGGCTTTGGGTGGTTTGCTGGTAAGCGCGGTGGGACACAGTGCTGACCAAAGCACTGATCCGGCCCAGGATACTGGGAGCACTGGGAGCACTGGGAGTGCTGGGAGCCTTGGGAGCACTGGGAACCTTGGGAGCGCTGGGAGCCTTCGGAGCACTGGGAGCCTTGGGAGCGCTGGGAGCACTGGGAGTGCTGGGAGTGCTGGGCTGCCGCTGGGAGACCTTTGGTGTTGACAGATGTTTCTTTTTGGGCTTCTTATCTGAAGGCAGAAGAATGGTGGGAGGGTTACATCCTGGCGGGACAACCCTCCTAGGCAGCCTTATGCCAAAACCCAGGGGCTGCCTCCTGCCCCATGCACCCCCCAACTGAGGAGCCACCCAGCCTGTTGTCACCAGACCCCCTCAGAGGGGATTTGGACATCAGGACTACCTGCTTCTTCATCCTCCTCCGGCAGCAGGTATTCCATCAGTTTCTCCAGCCCTCCCAGGGCCGTGTCGACCCCCGCGGCTGCCATCTGGGTCACCGAGTTCTTCCTCGTGTACTTGGCTGTCGTTTCCACTGTGGTCTTGGTGGCCTCATAGCCCTCCGCAGCCAGCTCTATGATCTTATCCATGGAGCTGCCAATGGTGCTTTTGGCACTTTGGAGGGGGCAGGAGATGGTGTCCTTCAGTTCAGATGCGAGCTGTGGGCACAGAGATGGAGAACAGCCCCACTGGTGTGCTTGGGGTGGCATGGGACAGACAGAGGGACCGCAGGGACCCCAGCCATGCCCCTGCCAGCAAACAGCTCCAAGAGGGGCATAACAGCTCTCTCCAACCTGGGCTGGGGGTAGCTGGCAGGGATGGGACACAGGACATTATCGACTTATATTTGGGAGCCCCAACCATCCTTTAGGCTGCAGAAGCCCCTGGAGGTGCCCTCACTTGGAGATGCTGCCTTGTTCCCCAGCCAGCAGCCCCTCACCATCCAGAAACAAATCAACGAGACTAGAGGAGATATGCTGTGGGCTTTTCAGAGGGGCTAGGGGGTCCCAGATTGTCCTGCCCGTGACTCACCTTGTCGACGGGGTACTGGAGGGCAGGGATCTTCTCCTCTAGGTGGTCCAAGCCCCGGCAAGCCAGGTTGTTGGCCACAGCGACTGCCTTGGGCAAAATCACGGTAAGAAAAGCACCTGGGCTGTGCCAGGCACGTGCTTGTGCCAGCGCTGTGCCACCAGGGGAGGCTCTGATGGGCCCCCCTGCCACATCCCTCCCACCACCCCGGGCACGTGGACTCACACTGGGGCTCCAGCCGGCGCACCACGGGCTCCATGCCCCACATGGCCAGGGCGCCGGCGCCCTGCACGCCGCGCTCGTACACCTCGCACACCGAGGCCATCAGCGGGTGGGACTCCTTGGTGCTGCTGTACTTGCGCTGCAGGGTCTCGCAGGTGGAGCTCACCACGGGCAGCTGCAGGACCCTCTGCAGCACGTTCTCCTGCACAGGGCAGATGCACGTGGGTGAGCCAACAGCCCTTCCCTGGGGAGTGCCCCATCGCTCGCACACCGGTGGCTCTCGGTGAGTTGCAGTGACCAGAGGACCTCGGCTTGCACAGGAGGAGGAGGAGGAGGAGGAGGCCGTTTCTCAAGCCCCACTGAGGGGCTCCCAGGTATGTTGTGTAAGGACAAGCAGGCTGGCTGCTGCCACTGAGGGAGCAGGGATGCCACAGGGAGTGTCCCAAGGGAGACAGCCCCTACTCCTCCAATTGTCCAAGAACAACTACTTAGGTGCTCCCTCTGCCTTTCCACCCTGGTGGAAACCTCCATGACCGCAGGAGGTTTGGGGACTAAATGGGACACAGATGAAGGACAGGCACAGTTGGCAGTTTTCACTTAGTCCTTGCATCAGCTCAAGGTTAACTTTTTTGAATCTGAGCTATTTAATTTCAAGCAAGCAAAAAGGTTTATCCTTTCCCTTTGATGATGCTCTAAACTATTGCAGGTAAAGATCTGTATAAAAATAACACAGGGACGTGTGGGACAGCATGAGATGTGGCTGGAATCCATCCAGCAGAGTCAATACACACTACCTGCCCCCCTTGGCACATCTCTGCCCTCCTCCCTGTCCCTTTCCCTGCACCCACCTTGGCACTTCCATCCTGCAGAGCCTGAGTCTTCTTCACCGTCATCGTGGCGCATCCACCTGCAAAGCAAAGTTGGGAGCCGCAGACTCTGCCTGAAGGCAGGGCTGGGTTTGGGCTCCCCCCTCACTCCTGCACCCCCCAAGCACAGCAGCTGGGCTGACACACACCTCCCATGGGTGCAATGGACGTGGCATTGCCCAACACTTGACTTTTTACCACTTAAGCTGTAAAACCAAAGCCTCCACGCAGCCCTGCCCTGCTCATGTGCCTCAACACCCAAAGATACAAACAATTAGTTGAGAGGCATCTAGTTTAGAGAAGTTATGGTATGGGCAGGATAAAAGATGCTGGCAAAGCAAACTCAGAGCAACCAGGGTGCTAACAGATGTGCATGAGAATAGACTCTGGCTGAGGAGGGCTAAGAAGGCAGCACAGGAGCAGAGAGAAGAGTGGTGGGTAGGGATGTGGTGAGATGTCCAGCTGAGGTCAGCATCCCCCTCGCACACATCTGCTGCTCGTAATGCCAACACTCATCCCTGTGAAAACACAGCTCCAGCTCCCAGCCCCAGCACAAGACCCCCTTTCCTGAGCAGCAGGTGAAATTCTGGAAATCTAGAGAGAGCGGGTGATATCCTCTCTCACTCCCTGGTCCCACTGAAGCTGTCCTGGAGCACCCAGTGGGCGCAGGCTACTCACCGAGGGCCAGCCTGTCCCCAACAGAGCAGGAGCAGAGTGGTGTCTGCAGTGTCCCTTCACCCGGGTCCTGTGAGGGTGATGCACCGTGCTCCGGCCACTACCACCACCACGAGGCCCCACCTCCCGGTTGCGTGGGCTCGGGAGCTGACGGATTGCGGTGGAAACGGGCCAAGGAGCTCCCTGAAACCACCGTAATTGGGAACAGATGACGGCAGAAAATCCCCTTTGTCGCCTTCCCTGCGGAGTCCAGAAGCCGCAGCACGGCTGAAATGCTCCGGGGTTTAACACCACTCCTTCCACAGAAGATGAGAAGAAGCTGCCCTTGGACCTCACCACCTCAAAAGCAACACATCCTGAGCAGACAGGGAGAAGGTGAAGAGTCAGGCAGGGTTTCCTAAGAGATTAAAACCTTCCTGTGTTTCTGGAAGCCCTGTTATGCCTCATGATGGACCAGGACACGATCCTGTTGGGAAACCTAACGCAGACCAAGAACATGGTTTCTCCCCAGGAGAAGTGCAAGGAGAAGAAGGCAGATGTGGGGGGACATATTCTGCTTGAAACAAACTGTTTTGGCCAGATTTGCAATTTCTGAGATGATTCATGAGGCTTTTGGTGAGGAGGCTTTAGCTGAGGGTGGAGGCAGACACTACATTAGGAAAGCTTTAGGCATTTGGGGCAGATGGAGAAAAAGATCAGTTTGGAAGTGATCTCTGGAGATCACCTCATTCAGCTCTTGCTCAAAGCAAGGCTACTCTCAAAGCCAGATCAGACTGCTCGAGGTCTTGTCCAGTCTTAAAAACTTCCAGGGAGAAGAGTCTCCTCTCTCTGGGGCCCAGTTCCTGTGCTAACCATGCTAATGGTTAAACTATTTTTTCCTTATGTCCGGCTGGAATTTTCTTTGTTACGATTTGTGCCTGACATCTCCTATCCTTGCTCTGTGCACCTCTGCCCAGTTTGTGCCCCAGCTGGTGCTGGTGCAGCATGTGTTCCATGACCCTGAACGCCTTATCTCTCAATGATCCTCTGCTGGACTCCAGTCAAGATCTCTCCTGTGATGCTGAGACCAAAACAGGACACGGTTCCCCAAATGTGGACTCACAAATGCTTTGTAGATGAACAACTGCCCTCCTTGACCTGTCAGCAATGCTCCCACTAAAATGCTGCTCTTCCATGGCCTCACTGCACAGGAGGCACCCTGAGGACTCACACCATCATTAATAAATTCATTGGTGGTACTGACTGGAAAAAAGACCACACCACCTGTAAGGGGCTCTGTCAGGTCTTGGTTATTGATTACAGATGAGCCACTCTGAGGAGGACAATGTGGTGGAAAGAGGACAAATGCCAGAGGACAAGGCAATAATCAGGGGGATCGGTGCAGGTGAGTGGTCCAGGGCTGATGTGTGTCCCGGACCAGCTGGGACAAGGCAGGGAGACCCTTGGCGTGTGGCTCATGATGCCCACAGCTGCCCAGGACATGGAGGTGAGCACCCAACACATCTCCATAGCTTGTGGTTGCACTGCTCGTACTTGGGGGTGGGAGGCTTCCCTGGGGCATGGGAAAGCCACAGATGGCAGGAAAACACCCCCTTCCCTTCCCAAAGAGCCCAGAGTTCACTCCCAGCCCAGGGCTGTGCTTGCCTTGCTGGCTGCCTACAGAGGCACATGAATGTGCTGGGCTGCCTCCAGCTGGGTGCTGGGGTCACTCACTGCCCTTGAGACAGAGGGACAAAGGGCACTGCTTAAAAGTTTGCTGTCTTGGCAGTGAGACTTTTTCCAGCCCCGCTGGCCTGGCTAAAAGCGCAGAGGGCATGGCAGCCTCCTCTCTGCCTTGGCTGGAGTCAGGAGCCAGCACAGCCTTTGCCCTACTAACGCCTGTGCTCGTCCCCTCCCTTTCCTCTGGGGCAAAGGCTGTGCCAGCCCCGGCTCTGCAGGGCAGAGGTACCACGGCCTCCCTGCCCCACCACTCCGGCTCACAGCAGAAGCACTCCCCGTGCTCCTGCAGGCAATGTTTAGAGCTCACGGGATCTGCAGGGCGCAGGGAAGCAGTTTCACACCCCTGTCTCTGCAGTCTGCTCTGTACTCATTCATGTACCACGGTGAGGGGATGAGCCAGATCCCCAAAGCCCTGGCACCTTTTCACTTCGGTCTGGGAGGGGGCTGGAGAGGGATCTGATTCATTGCTGTGCAGGATCAGCAACCCCATAACCACCTCTGACAGATGTCTGCCCAGTTTCTTTTTAAGGACTGCCCTCCTGGGCAATCTATTTAGATTTTTATTTTACTTGCAGTTCAAAAGAAGTGTGATTTAATTCTTTGTGGCAATATAAAAGTATTACCTCCTGGATTTAGAGACCGATTTATTGCCTCGCTCTTGACAGAAAAGCTTTTAGACACTTGAAGACTCCTCACACCCTCCCCCAGTCACACTTCCTCTACAGAACCGGTTCATTTGGTATCTCCCTGGAGATGTTGGTTTTTAACCTTTGACTGCCCTTGATGCTCACCTGGGAATCCCCAAAGGCTCACATATTCCTTGAAATGTCATGCCAAGAACAGTGTTAATGTTAGGAAGGCCTGGTCTGTAAGCAGAAGAGAAGATGACCACTCTCCTACTGTTTCCATTACAAAATGTGCATGAGGCCACTGAGCCAGAAGGAAACTCTTGCTGAAGCATTCCTGAATGCCATGCTTTATACATTGTTCGGGAGATGACATTTTGGAGCTTCCAAGTTTGCAAGACTCTCACTGCAGGGAGTAGGAGCTAACAGTGAGCTCAGTTTAATGGTTATCCTGGCTCCATCCCTTGCCACCTCTGCAGGAGATGTTACCCTTTGTTCCCTCCCTGAACTGGCATTTGTCATTAAACCATGACCATCCAAATGAAAGGCTGGTTGTAAGATGCAGTTGTACCTGATAGTCACGTATTTCTTAATGTTTTTGGGGCTGAAATGGTGATTCTAAACCAGAATCTGGCTGCCAATTGGCTGCTGCAAAAGGAAAGCTCCAGAACCCAACCACAGGCAGTGCCTCTTTTAAGAGTGTCCCCTTTCATAAAATTCAGAGATAGGAGGAATCCTCCCTCCTTCAGCATCTCTTTACACCACCTTCCAAGTTATACACAGACACAGTGTCACACTCATCACAGTTTATTGCTCATTGTTCTTACTCCAATTGCTGTATTAGAAACAGATACAAAAAAAGGCACTGAAAGGATTTTCTCCAAATGATCATGATCCTATGGCTTCAGTCTCCTTACATTAAGGTACCTAAAATCACCAGCCTCCAGCTGGGGAGCAGAAGGCAAATATTAGTGCTTAACATCCAGTACAGAGAGGTACTCCTGTGTGTTCCAGCCTGCATCACGGAGAATGGGACAGGTAGGGCTGAGGCAGGCTGAAAACTCACCCTCATCTCCCACATGAAGGCTGTACAAGCTAATCCACACCAGGCCCTAGGGGAGAGACATCAAAGCCTGGCTCAGGGCTTTGCACGGTGTTTGCCTGCGGGGCACAGGGAGATGGAGATTGGGCTACATCACTGTATCAATGGCTTCCCCTGCCAAGGGTAAGAGAGAAAGAGAAAGCAGCTTGCAAACCGGTGAAAGTATTTTGTGAAGTATTTTGCGTCTGAGAGCTCCCCTGAGTGGGATTGAAAACACATTTTTTGCAGTAAGATAGATTTCTGTAGACAAAAGGTGGTCAGACCTCCACTGTCAGATGATCAAGACTCCTCTTCCTTTCTTCCAGGGGTTGCTACCCACTGGGATAATGATCAAATCTGACCAAGGGAGGGATGGGTTCCACCTTGCCAGGAGATGAAAGACAAATGGAGAATGAAACAAAAAAAATCCATCGTTACAAAGGAGAGGAAGCCTAGAATATAACCTATCCCACACACAGTGCTCCATTTGGGCCTGAACTGCCAGTATGCTCTACTTTTAATGCTACTCATTTCCATATTAAAAAGAAGAGCTGCTGAAGGCCACATCTGGCCTTCAAACGCACTTAATTATCCTGCCCAGCAACCTCTTTCTTTTCAAACACTTCACTGGCAGGCTATCACTTCATATTCAAACTGGAAGTAATTCCAAGCCCAACCACAACAACTTCAGGTAAACTGGAGCACTGCCTCACCTGCCTACTTAATTCCATACCCTTTGCCTTGTAATAAAGGAGACCCACACCTTTCAATTTTCTGGTTTTAGATAGCATCAGAAATAATAAGAGAGCACCTTGGTCCAGGTTAGTCTGTTCCCATCTCCTTGACAGATTAAACGAGGAGTTCTTACACCAGGAAGCAGCAGAACACACAGGCCTAACTCCAATGAAGAAAAAAATGTTAAATTTATCCCCTATATAATGTGCAATTTTGTCTCAGATGTTGTCAAAGTGGTACTCTGCAAAGTCAGGAGCAGCAAAAACTGCATGCCGTGCTGGACAGCTGGACACAGCATTTCTCTTTTAACCCAGTTCTGCTGCCAGCCATGGCTGCCAGTGAGGTCAGTGATGAACAATAACGCAGTTGCAGTACAAACATGAGGCATTTCCAAATGGTTGAACCCATTCAGCCAGCGAGGCAACGCACAAGCAATCTTGTAGTCATGAGCAGGGAGGATAGGCAGCACCAGATAGGAAAATCTAAACCACGAATGCCCAAATCCAGTAAAAAGCTTTTCTTCTCACAGGGGATTCTGATATTATCATGACCAGCTCCATCCTCTTCCCTCCTGGAGCTTACACAACTAGAAACACGTCCTTGCAGTTTTTCTGACTCAGCGAGCTCTGAGCCAGGCTCCTCTCCTTAACTGCAGGTTCCAAACTCCTTATTATACTGGAATTTTTCATGTAAAATTAAAAGAGAAGAACAAGGTCCTTATCACAATATGATTAATGGAAAATTGTTGTGCTTGCAATTACAGGGGTTTGGGAGTTAATGTGCTGTCCTGCAGCAAAGCCCTCAGCTGTGGCTTGCTGGAGCAGTCAGAGTCACTGGCCAACAGTCCTTGGCTCACAGTATCAAAGGAAATGAAGAAAGTGCAGGTTTCTTGGGACAGGAGTTGGCACTCACTAGACTGCAGCTCCAGCATCACCAGTGCACACCACAGAGATCACCTCCAGGTGCACTCAGACAGTGCCTGCAGGACACGGGATCCACCAACCCAAACCCATCAGAACACCCATCCCTGGCTTCAGGCCATTCTAACTGCAGCTCCTAACCTGCCTTAGCCCACTCTAGACAATCTGACTGTAGGGACCTTGGGTTAGTAAATCGAAGCTTTCCAGTGTAAACATGATTAGTCGTGAGTCATATACCTTTTATAGTTGCCTATGCAGCTATTTCACAACCCTGTATTAAAATAAAGAAATATTTTCTTATCTAGCAGCCAGGTTCCAAGTCCCCTTTCTGTTTGTGAAATATTACTGGGCCTTTTCCTCTCTCCACTCCATCAGGGAGTGTGTCATGGCACCAAACTCATTTGCAAAGGCACAAGGAAGGAAAAAGGGCAGAATTCACTTATTCAGAGGACAAAATTAATCTTGAGGTCATTGTAAGACATGTTCATTCAAAAGTGCCATGTGAAGATAAAAATCTATCAGATCATCAAAGCTACAACCTCATACTATGCAGCTCCTTTTATGTCACTGTTTCAGCTTCAGATGTGGGCTTGCTAATGTGAGGATCCCCACCAGGGAGGAGAGGAGGCCGCAGAAACCAATCACTCCTGGATTGGTTCTGTAGATGCCCAGCGTATCCAAAGGGCCTGAAAGATCACAGAGGTTCTTCACCAAGTCCAGCAGCAAGGGAGGATTCCTTTTCAGTATCTGAAAGAGCTGGCAGAGAAAACCGTGCAAACCATCGCTTTTTGGGCCGTTTAGTTCCTCGCTGTTTTTCTGCCAGAAGGAATTCTCCTTTGCCTTTTCTTCCAGCGCAGCTTGTTCCAGCCTCCAGGAGATCTCATACCAGTCCCTGGCCAGATTCAGCAGCAGTGAGTAGTAGTAGCACTTGGTAGCCCAGTTCTGCCATTTGGGTTTGTCGATGTCCGGCTGGAGCCCGACGCTCCTGAGCCACAGCACGGCGTCGCACACGAAGTACAGGGCCCGGCTCAGGTGCGAGGCGGTGAGGCAGAAGCGAGGGACCACCTCTGGCAGCTCTGCAGTTCTCCTGGCTGCCACCAAGGCGTGCACCACGTTGCCCAGCCTGAACACTGCAAGAAACCCCACAAAGGTTAGCACGGCCCGGCCTCGCGCAGAACCCGGCCTGCCGCGGTCCGCGTGTGCTTTTACAAAACTTAGATGGCTTTGGGCGTTCGTATGCTTGAGCATTTGCTAGAATCAGTGAGGAAAGGGGTGTAAACATCTCAGTTCTCTGTAAACATCACCAGCCCAGGACCTACACACGTGTTTTGTCAATAGCCAGGACTCGCAGCCTCTCCTGCCACTCCGTTCTTGCACCTGGGTGCCCTCTGGACCAGTATCACCCTCAGCTCTGTGGGAGTCAGTGCCAGCAAATAAAGAACACAAACAGAGCCTCTAATTTCGGCTGTACACCTCGCTGCATTTCACCTCACTCTGTTGGCAGAAGATGTTGCTGCATTAATCCTTTTGCAACCATGAGCCACAGCTTTCCTAAGTGTCTGTGAAAGCCGGTGAGTCACGTGCTGAGCACAGAGACCAAAGTCCCTCCTCAGCCATGAATCTGTCAGGGGGACCTGTAGTTCCCTGCAAGCCGTGTGGAACAGTGTATTCCATTTCACGCTACAACATATGGCAAACCTGACTGCACCCACTGCACAGTTTGGGGTTTGCCCCCTGAATGTTAATTCCATATTATCTGAAACACTTTTGACACCCTGCTGCCCTGTCACAGTGACAGATGCTGGCAGCACCCGAGCCTGGTGGGACTACCAGAGCCCTGAATTGAGGCCTGATGTCTAAGAGTGATTTGCTCAGCAGAAGCACGGGAGTTATGGCTATGCTGACAAACCAATTGGCCTCCCCACTAGAAATTACCATACTCCAGAGCTAATGGAATAATAAACAAATCCATGGCAATACAACAGATTAGAATATTTATCTCGTATTGCTGCAGTTGTTCCAGGATTGAGCAATTGACAAGTGGGTGGAAGATCAAGCCGAAAACAAGTGATACAAACATAGTAACAGCGTAACCATCGTGGATGCAACTGTGACACAGAATGGAGTGATGCAAAGACTCAGGCTGGGTGAGAAGCATGGAAGGGAATGCGATTTAGTAGGGTATAAATGCTAAAGAAAATTAGTATGTTAAGTAGCACATAAAAGCCGTACTGAAAGACGGTCCTGATTTTTTTGGATGATGATCTTTTAATGCTGGGCTGTCTCAACCCATCAGCTGGAAGGACTAATGAGCACACAGTGAGCCAGCCTTGCCTCGTAACCCTGGTCTGTCCTTGAACAGAGATGACAGCTTGGCCTCTACAGCAACAGCTGACTGTTAACTTATTCCTCTCATCCTTCCAGCAGTAATGCCAATTGTCTAACTGGAGAGGAGGCTGAGGAAGTAAAAAAAAGTCTATTTGGCCCTACCTAGCCTAGCAAGCCATGGCAGGGATAAGGTCTATTGTCAATTTTGTAAATATACTAAAAGAGGTTTTGTGGCTTAAGGTAGGTAAACTACAGAAAACACAAGGCCAGGAGCTGTTTTACTGGAAGGAGCAAGTGAAGAACGTCTTATCCCTCTAGACACCGGGTACTTACTTTTCCGGCCAGAGCTCATGCTAGATTCCAACTGCTTGAGTTTCAGAACCAGCTTCTTTTTATCGGCTTTATTCTCTATTAAATAGCTAAGTAACATGCATGTGAATTGAGTGGCTCTGGAAGGGAAAAAACGAGAGGGGGACACAGGTGAGACACAAGACAATCACAGGATGGCGGCAGCAGGACAGGTTTATTTCACAGAACCACAGAATTGTCAGGGCTGGAAGGGACCTCTGGAGACCATCCAGTCCAACCCCACTGCCAAGGCAGGGACGCCCGGGGAGGGTGACACAGGAACGTGCCCAGGGGGGTTTGGGATGTCTCCAGAGAGGGAGACTCCAGGCCCTCCCTGGGCAGCTGTTCCAGGGCTCTGCCACTTGCAATGTAAAGAAGCTCTTCCTCACGCTGAGGTGAAACTTCTTGTGTTTTAGTTTACGGCCATTGCTCCTCGTCCTGTCGCCGTGCACCACGGCAAAGAGTCTGGCACGGTGCTCTGACACCCGCCTTTGGAGCAGAAGGTGCCCCTGGCCCGGGCCGGGCTGTGCGCGGGGACGGGGCCGCGGCCCGGCGGGACGGGGATGGGCGCTGACGGGCCCTGGCTCGGTGCTGGGGGGTCCCGGGGAGGACGCCTGCCCCCACACTCACCGGAAGAGCTGGTCGCGGCCCTGGCTG
>VZTA01025311.1:5285-75403 GCA_013398855.1 Mohoua ochrocephala | reverse complement strand
CGGAACGCTCCGCTGCGCGCCGCTTTCCCGGCCGGGCTGCGGCACCGAGGCGCCGTTACCACGGCAACCGTCAACAACGGGGCGGTGGCGGTGTCACCTCTAAAGGCTTCCCCCGGCCGGGAGCCGCCGGCCGTGCCTGCGGCGGATCCTGCCGGGAAAGCCGGAGGAGCCCGGCCCGGCCCCTCGGCCCCCGGCCCCGCTCCGAGGTCAGGCCGCTGTGAGGGGTGACGGCGGTGGGGATGGGGGTGGGCCCGCGTGTGCACGGCCCCGCCGCAGAGGTGAAGTTCAAAACCACTCGGTGTCTGGGAAATGAAGTAGAAAACTCCCAGTGGGAACGCCTGCTTTCAAAGTCAATTGCTGGGATTTTACCCAGGCCAAATAAGTCCATTAATGAAGAACAAGCTGATATTTTTGAATGCTTTGTCACAATTCTTACACAAGCTCGTGACAAAATTTTTAGGCTCCCTTTCCCTGTGGGCAGCCTGCAGATCCCTGTGTGGCTGAGATCCCCAGAGCAGGACAAAACCCCCGGGTAACAGAGGTGATACAAGGAGAAACGAGAGGTATAGGACGGGGTTGCTCTGGCTCTCAACATTGAAAGGAACCCCCTGTAGACATCATTAATCATCTTTTCCCCCATTACCTCATGAAAGAAGGTATTGAAGGACTCTTCCTTCTTCTGCATCCAGGGTGATTCCTGCATCCGTGCTGCGTTTTGCACCTGGAAGAGGAGAACCATGGCTGCGAATAGGCGGAAGCATCCCCTGAGGATTCCCCCACCATCTGAAAAGGACTGGCCAAAGGATGAGGAAGATTTCTTCCTGCTGGATCCTGATCGAGAGCGTGATGCATTGCCGCAGCCCTTCAGGATGATCAACAAACTGGTGATGCAGGTTTTTGAGAGTGCTATGGAAATCATTGAAGGAAGGGAGATGCTCCGAGAAGCACAAAAACGGAAGGTCCAGCCCCAAAAGTGCTTTCCCACCGCCGAATTCCAGGTATGGAGCCTCTCACAGCAGAGATAGCATTAACCACCAGAGCAGATTTTGTCATTCTTCTGTTTGTGACCTTCCTCAGAATCTGCCACCACCTCACGGGTTCACTTTAAAAGCCTGCAGCCTCTAAGCTTGTCTGGCAGGTTCTGCTTCCCACTCAACTATCACACCTCTCCGACAAGAGAGAAGCAGGTATTAAACACTAAATTCACCTTCTGCTTCCCAGGCTGGCTCCACCCTTGTTTGCTGAGGAGAAGGTAATTAGTCAGTAGCACACGAGTGGGCAAGCTCAGCTCCCTGTTATGGTGAGCACTCCAATGGGAGCACCGTGAGCAGAACGACGGTGCTGCCTTCCCCATTATTATGTGGGGGTGTCCAGGAGGATTCACTGGTGTCTTCTGGCGTTCTGTGATTGCCTGGGGGAGTTCTGCATCCCATCACAGCTCTGCACTAGAATGGAAGGGCAGGCTCCTGAGTTTTTGGCCTTCAAACCCCTTCTGTTTGTGGGAAGGGGAAAAGTGGGAGAAAACTTTCTCATTCCTAACACAGACCAATCTCTGTGACAGAGATGAGAGACCCTCCCTTACTCTTCTGGGGAAAGCATGTATCAAAGTTTTTCCCTTGTAGGATAAATCAGCATTTTCTGGTGAAAAGGCCAGGAACATATCATCAGTACGGCTGAGGTGTCCTCCACCGAGAAGACAGTCGGGTACACTCACCTTTTCTGTTTCTTGGCAGGTAACTGAAAGGGCCAATTGCCTCGCAGCGTCTGGAAAATACGTCTTTGTTGGTCTGTCTGAGGGTCTGGCTGCCTTCAACACGTGTGACTTCAAGGATGTCTGTGCTTGGGATGCAGCCAAGACAGAGATCTGTGCCATCCATGCCTTGGATTTGGGGAAAGAGTGCCATGTCCTGCTTGCTGTGGATGAAATGGGTCAGTGTGACGTGGATTTCCTTGCCCTGGCTGGGGATAACTGCCCTCTGGAGCTGGATTGGCAGCTGCACCACAGCAGAGTGCTCGATCAGGAGGAACATTAGGGTGGCTGACAGGTTTCCTAGAAAGCCCTGCAAAGAGGGCGTTAGATAGCTAGCAGATTGTAGGGTGACGAGGTGGCTCTAGGGCCTTGTGATTAGCAGAGGGTGTGGGTTTGGTGGCCTCTCTGGAGCAGCACAGGCAGGTGCAGAGCTGAGGATGAAGCACAGTAAAATTTAGGAACATCTTGGGCTGGACAGAAAGAACTATTGCTCGGTTATGACCTTCTGCCTCTGACCTGTTCCTGCACCTGTAATAGTTTGTTGATTCATCTGAAACTCATCAGTTCTGGTGGAGATACTTCTCAGACTGGCTCATCCATCTCTGTGCACAATCAAATGTTTACTGGTGCCGGCAGTGAAAGTTTAGTGCTGGAAACAGTGGGATATTGTCCCCTTGGCCCAGGAAAAATTGTACTCCTGTTCACTGCCCTGCACATGTTATAACAGCCATGTCCCAAGAGCATGGCCAACACTCACTCACTTTTCTCTCCCTCCTCCTGACAGTTCTGTATTTCTATTTCAGGGCTTGTCTGGCTCTTCTGCTTTTACAAGGAAAGCTTCCTGCTCGTTAAAATCCTGAATGAAGTGGTAAGCACGGAGCTAATTCCACAGACACTGGGCACAGGCTGGGAAGTAATCAATCGTGAGGAGTACTAATTGCCCTCAGAAATTTATTCATAGGCAGCAGCACTCCAAGACTGCTGCCCGATATTTATTCCTGTTCTTCCAATAATCTGCCTGGCCTTCAGCCTGTTGAGAACTGTGTAAGGCCACGGAGCTCTCTGAATCAGTGATCTTGCTGTGATGCCAGCCTGTTTTTCCTCGGCAGGAGGATATCAGCCAGCGAAGCACTTGTGTGGAGGAGGTGCTGTCCCGCGGAGGTGATTATGCAGGAATCCTGCTGCAAGGCAAGTGCGGGAACGTGCTGTGCTTGGAGACTCTTGTGGTCTAGCAGAGGGGCAGCAGCAATGTTTTTAAAATGCTGCAAGTGGTCTGGGCACCCAGAGATTGTGTTACAACCCTCCCAGTTCCTCCCCCAGCTTAGAGAGCTGCCCCTGCCCCTCCCTGTCCCCTCCCTGGTGTGCATCAGGACTGATCCCAAAAGTGAGCTGTCTGGAGCTGGTCAGTGCAGTCTCCAGCTCCCAGGAGGCTCGGTGAAAGCAGGTTTCCCTCTCTCCAGAAGTACCAATCTCAGTTCTTCCTCTGGTTTGCTATGGCTCACTTTTACACCGGAAAGATGCAGACCTGAAGAATTTTCTCTGCAAACATAGGCCAGAGAGCATAGAGAGCTTCTAAAAACACTACAAGAAATTCCTTGCTACAACATGCTTCTGTTTCGTGGCAGCTGGATCCGTGGCAGGCAGGTTTCCTGGCCCCATGCTTGGTGGAATCTGCCTGGACACGTGCTGAGAACGAGACATGTACCGTCCACAGAGGGCTAATGTGAGGCCACGTCTCACTTTCTGCTTTCTTCCCTGCTACTCAGAGGCTACAAGTCAGATTCTGGACTGAGTAGCTTCATGGAGTTTCTTTGGTGGGTGTGGGACCCTGAGGAGTTGAGCTGAGATGTCAGTCTCAGTCAAGCATGCCAAGCCTCAAGCAGGAGAAGAGGGGGGCTGCATAGAGTTCACAGGGACTTTATATTTCAAAAAATGCACAAATCTTTTCATGAGAATATAAGATAACAGAGGCTGCTTGCCTGAAAGACCCTTTCTCCTCATTCCAATTGCTTAACATGGTTTCCCAATGCAGACAGCACAAAAGCTTGGCTGGAGATCTACCAATTGCCTAAGGATTCCTGGCTGACAGAGATGGAAAAGAACACAGGAGCTGCAGAAGGGCTGGCTTGCAGTGAGAGGAGGTCAAGCTGCTTACCTGAGGTACAAAACAGCTCCATCTCCCTCTGTGCTATTTTCTCTTACACCTTTTTGCCCTCAGGTCTTCCCCCAAGCCTTGCTGCTGCAGACAGTGACGAGAAGACCCAGCCTGAACACTCCTCTTGGCCCAAGGGGATGGCGTGTGTGTCTCTGCAGCTGCTGCAGCCACCCATCCCACATTTCATAAGGCCTCTGTGCTATTGGGACATGCTTACTCTCCCAAGACAGGCTTTCCAAAGAGATTTCCCTGGTCCCAGGGTTAGTGTTCCTGCTGCCCCTCCCTGAAACTGGCAGCTCATTTCTCAGCAGCATTGCTCCATCTGAGGGGGCCCTGTGTTCGGGTAGTCCCACAGGGCTTCTCCTTTATGTTACTGGGGGAAGGTGAAGAGGAGTGGGAATCAGGCAGGATGCAGGGTTTGTGTTTTAGGTTACATGCAAGAAGAGCCTGGTGGGGTCACGGCCTCACCCACCTGAGCAGGGCAGAGTCTCTGTCTGTGTGCACTAACTGCTGTCACCTCCAGTTCTTCAGGAGGTGACACAGAGATGGTTCTGCAGAGATGGTCACTGGCCTCAGCTCTGAGCTGTCACGGGGAATTTTAAGTGCTGAGTCAGTGCTTAACCCTCCCCTTTCTCACTTTCACCCTGCTGGATTTCGCCTCGCAGCACACACCTCCTGCCCAGCACCTTTCACCCCCCTGTGAGAGCTGCCTCCTAACTCCTTCCTCTTCCTTCAGCAAAGACTTTCCTGGACATTTAAGAGGGAACTGCTTCTCAGCCTTGTCTTTAGGGCAAACACCCTACTCAACTTAGCCAAGCCAAAACCAAACACTCAGGCATTCCCTCTTTGCTGATTCCATGTAAACTACCCAAGTTCCTACCCCTTCCTTCTCAGACATGGCTGATTATTAAGCCAGACCTTTTCTGTTTAGCCCAGTGTCAATGTGTGTGGGGTGGTGGTGGTGGGCACGTGCTGGTGTTGGCCCCCTGTTACAATTTTCTATTCCCAGCCAAGCATATATGTGACCTGCTCCAGTCCTGGGCTCTGTGAAGTAAAATTTGGTTCTTGCTTTCAGCAGACATTCTTCAACCTTTAGTCCTGCTTCTTTTTTTCTTTTTTTTTTTTCTTTTCTTTTTTCCCCCTTTATTTTCTGAGCATTGCTGTGACTTACACAGGCCTGTGCTGCAATAGGAATGATTCAGAGATGGCACAAAGACAGGAGTCTGGGCAGGACATCCTTAGTAATGTTGTTGAGAAAGTAGTGACCACCCTCAAGCTTCTGTATTTTGGCCATCATCTCCTAGGCAGTGCCAGCCAACCTTTGCACACACAAAGGAATTTTTCCTAAATTCCTTAGGAAGCATTTGATTCCCATGGACAGGTGACAACTCCTCAGTGTAGCACACAACACAGTTCTCAGGTGGGCACTTTTCTGTTACAGAAGCTTCCTGTGTCTGCAATCCAAGCTGATGTGGAGCTGGATCTCCCAGTGCTGCTGCTGACAGTGAGACCGCCCAAACCCATCACAGGTCAGGATTGATTCTGTGTGTGCAGCCTGCAGCCTGTTTCAGGTGCCAAAGAAATTGTGATCCCTATGAATAGAGAACAGGTCAGAAAGTTTCAGTAACGTGCTCCCTGGTCCTTTCCTGACCTGTCTTTCTAGTTACATGTAATCCTGTAGTGGGAGTTGCTTCCTGCCAGACCATCTCACATGTCACCTTTGCCAGCACAAAATACTTCAGGGTGTCTCGGAGTGGGTGTCATTACACCCTTAGCTTCAGTGTCAGTGGAGAGGGAGGAGGCTGCTTCCTAGAACCTAGCAGCACCCCTAGTTCATCCCTCTGAGTCCTGGATTTATAGGAAAAATGCCAAGGATGAGGAGGGGACAGACTTTATGCTGGGAAAATGCCACAGAAAGGCAAAGTGAGCGAGGTCCTCAGAAGTCTTGCCCTAATCCCTGCCTTCAAACGTTGGAAAATGGACTAGTGATGTGGAAAATCCCCCAGAAGACAAAGTGTGTCCTGCTTCAAGACAATGTCACCCCCAAATGCCTCTATGGTGTCTGCTTCACAGTGTCTGCTTCTCCAGGACTGTGCCTTTTCCCTTTGTGTTCCCAATCCAGGCACAAGTTTTAAAGGCCCTTTGGATGCCTTGAAGGAACTGGATGATGTGCTTGGCTTGGGGTACAACCACCTAATCAAGGATTCCCACTGGGAGCTGCAGGAAGCAATCTTCTGTAGCACTTACCGGGAGTATCTGGAGGGCAAGGGCGTGACCAAGGAGGAGATCCCCAGGTGAGTGGGAGCACCAACCAGGATTTCAGTCCACGAGGCATCCACACAGGGCACTGAGCACGTGGAGATGGAAGCCCCTGTCTTGGCTTTGCTTCCTTCATCCCAAGGCTTCAGGGCAGGGGGCTGGAGCCATTCCAGGTCTTGCCACAGTGCTGCCTACTTATCAAAGCCTTTCTTTTACATGTATTTCTTCCTTTTTTCAGACATGCTACCTTCCATTTCCTCCTGCCTAGCCGGATCCTGATGGGGCCAGACATGGAAGTCCAGCCAGGTAATCCGGATGGACAAAAAGCTGTTAATCTGTGAAGCACGGGCGTTGCATGACACTGAGCTCCAGTGAGAGCTCAGTGGGTCTGGCTTGCATCCACTCCGTAAATTCCATCTCCAAGGACATAAGCCTTGGTAAAACTGTCAGCTCTAAGACTTTTATGTCAGTTACCAACATGGAGTAAAAATCTCCGTAGTTTAAAAAACCCTCCCCCCTGAAAAAAGCACCAAACCAAAACAAGCCCCCCATAAAAACAAAAAAGGAGGTATATAGTCGAGGTAAAAATGACAAACAAAGGGAGAGGTTGTTCTGGTTTAGTTTCTTTGTGAGCAGAGTTTCTACCAGGGGAACCATGAAAGCTCTAAGGAGAGCTTTCTAATGGCGTTTTGGTGTCCTGGATTGTTCCTTTTTTTGTCCCCAGTCTTCTTTTCTTTTTGTCATCCCCTTGTCTGTACCAGATATTCCAGTTGGCATCGGTGTGCATTGGGATGGAAACCACAATTTCTGCTTGTACTTACTTAACCAGTCACTCAAGGGGAAAGCGGGTAAGAAAGTTTTACTTTCTCTAGCAGAGCACTCTGTGGGGAGTGGGAGTGTTCTGTGGCCAGTGGCTGTCATTCTGCCAGCTCTTCACGATTCAGGGAAATGAGGAATTGGGAGGAGAGCTGACTCATGTCTTGCGGGTTAGGCTGGCATTTGGATTGTGGGGCTCTGTGCTGCACAGGCTGGCAGCGTTTTTAGTGAAGCCACTCTGGCAGGAGGCTGCAGAGTGGTGCATGTTTAGTGGGGAAAAATGGATGTTAGTACCATGTGAGAGAACATTCTGCACCTTCTCACAGTTGTCTCCCCTCATGCCATTCTGCTTAGATTCTGATCTGATGCCTGATGTTGTGTGGCCATGTGCAGCTCCAATCGCGTGCTCGGCTGTCAGCTCCTGCTCCAGGTACCTGGCACTGGCAGGTGAAGATGCAACAATAACTATTTGGGATAAACACCTAGGTGAGCTGGCCCTTTGGGACTGTGTATCACTGGGATAATTTGGGATCACCGTGGATAAATTGCACCTTTGCCTAGGAGTTTGAGGCTCAGACTTAGTGTGAATAAGGGGCTGGTTTACAAGAGTTTACAAGCAAATCTGAAAGTAGTTTGGATTCAGTAGTGCATTGGATGTTTGGCCAGAAGTTGCCAGCACAGAATGACTGCCCTGGCCCTTGCAGAACCATCCCCATCCAGGGCAATGCAGGGGTTGGAATTGCTGCAGCAAGGACTGATCACAGTCTTGCCCCGAGGCTGTGGGACAGTGACGGTCACTGCTTTGCCATTGCACTCTCAGGTCATCTTTGAGATGGTTGTGGCATCGCAGTTCAGGCTGCCATCAGTGCTGGTGTCATCCTGCCATGATGCAGGGACTCTCCTGGCAGAAGAATCTTCTTTTGCCATCTGCTTGTTCTCCCTCTGAGCAGGCCACACTCCAAACTAAGCTTTGCTTGGATAAATCACCAGTTCCTTTCTTTCTTCCTTCCTCAGGGTACCCACTGTCTGTGACTGCCATTCTAGAGGAACGTTTCATCCGTAGTATCCACTTTCTGTGCAGTTCTGCAGCTGCCAGTGATGAGACACCTGGTGCAGATCCTGTCTGTCCTGGTGCAGATCCTGTCTGTCCCATCATACAGCTTCTAGTGCTGTGCACAGACAGCTCTTTCTATTTGGTGAAAGCACCCAAGGTTGGGAAGTCCAGCATCACACTCCTGGCAGACAGGTGAGGTGGATTCTGGCAGACCTCACTCCAGCCATGGTTACTGTGGTCAGGTCTAACAGGGAGCCCCAGATTTCTGTGGAGTAGAGAACTTCCTGCTGCTTTTACCCAGATGGCTCTGCTGTGCTGCTGTCAGCAGCAAGTGGGTATTTGCTAGTGCTAAAGTCCAAAGGCTATGCCAGAATTAGGGGTGTTTCTGGGTTCTTCTGTGCACCAGAACACAAATACTTCTAGCACAGCTCCAAGGCTGATGTTGAACTATTTGTGTCTCTGCCGGGTACCCAGGGGAATTTTTTCTTCTCTCTTCTACTCTTGACAGACTAACTTCCCCCTAGGAGTCAGAATAAACATTTCTTGCCATCTTTCTATCATTTTTGTGTTCTCTTATCCCCTTGGTTGGAGGAGAAGGAAAGCTATTGCTCTGAAGGCTCTGGATCCATGCCTCCATGGCAGGCAAGGGATTTGTATCTCCCATGTAGTTCCTAGGCAGGTTTGCACAGGGATGGGCCTCAGGGGTTGCTGCCTGGGAGGAGACAGGCTTTGTGTCTAGAGGGAAGGGGCCTGGCTGGGACTTTCTGACAGCCAGTGTGCCACAAATTGCCACTGTCATTATCACAGCCTGTCAGTATGTGCCAGGTACATGCAATAGCAGCATAAATCCGTGTCTCTTTTACAGGCCTGAAAATCCAAATCTTACTATCAGTGCAGTGGTGCCTGTCCTGGCCTTCCCCAGTGCAGTGAGTATTACTGCCAGCTCTCTTAACAGCTGGGTGGGAACACATGTCCAGCTGTGCTGGGACCTTGTTTCCAGCAAGGACTGTAACTGGGTGCCTGGAAGATAAAGAAAAGGGCAATCAGATGTAGTTCTTCCCTCACATCCTTTCCCAGCCTCCAAATATTTTTAGCATGAAGACTTCTTGCACCGTTTAGAGGTCTGTGTGTAGCTGGTAGTGCTCAAAGGATTTCTCTTCCACGATCTTACTCAGTATCCCCTTGCACCCGTGCCCTCTAACTGGCCACTGAGGTGCACGTGGACAGGTCCAACTGGGAGATGAAAGGGTTCAGCCATGAAGCTTCAGGCGTCAGGGTCAAATATGAGAGGACATCCTGGGGAGGAACACAAGTCCAGCCAGACCTTTCAAGTGGCCTCAGAAAGGTTTCAGGCATGAGGAGGAAAGGACTAAAAGCCACTCACCGTAGCAGCCATGCAGAAGGCTGGATCTAGTTCATTTCTAACGTGCCCTGTTGCCCTTTTCCAATCCCAGCCTCCAGCATTTTCAGCCCAAGTTCCCTGCTAGGCCTGCTCTTGATCTGCTGTGGCCCTATGACTATGGGGCAGGCAAAGAAAACAGCGTCATAGTAGGGGATGTGAAGTCCTGAATGTCATCCCATGTCCTTTACAGAAAATGTTTTTCACTTCTTTTACATCTGCATGTCCATTTTGCTGCTTCAGGTCCTGATCTTCTCCTGGGATGGCACAGTGTCCCTGATGAACACTGACACATCACAGACTCTTTACTGCTTCTGCCCTCCACCTTCTCATGCTGTAGCACCCCCCTGGCAGCCAGTGTTCACAGTGGACAGTGTGAACTGCTGCTTGCTGCTTCGAGGTGGGTGACACCTTGGGGTGGCCATAGATACACCATCACTGGGTGCATTCAGCTCTGCACTGATCCTTGATAGTTCTTGTTGGATGACTCCTGATGCAGTAGCTCACTGTTCTTGTTTCTGTCCAGGAGATGAGCAGCAGCAGGAAGATGAGCTGGTCCAGAGCAAAGCCACTCAGAGCACCATCTTCCTTTTTGACTTCAATTCCTACCCACTGAAGGAGGCTTTCCCAAAGAAACCAGATGTGCCTCTCAAATCCTTGCAGGAGCTGCAGTGGATTGAGAGATGTAACATTTTCTTACGTGATAGGTTTCGCTTTCTGCCTGAGAGGTAAGTGCCCCTGCATTGTTGTAAGCTGAGGTGTTGCTGAGTTCATGCAAGGTCTCGCCCTGGAGCTCCTGGGTTGTTCTGCGTGCTGTGAGAGATTTGTGTCTGAGTAAGGCTGGTGTTCAGGCAGCTGGATTCCTTGCAGCCACCCAGAACCCTTCCTCCTCTCCCTTCTGGCCTTCCTAGAACATCTTCAGCTGTAAGTCAGGATGCCTGGAGCAGGCTTGTCATTCCGGGTAGAGAGGGCTTGCAAGTTCTAATGTGGTTTTGTGCAACAGTTTGTGCAAGCTTGTCAGGGAACACGATCCTCACATGTTTGCATATTCCTTTTGATCCCACAGCCAGGGATCTCTTTGTACCTCTCTCTCCCCTGCACTCCCGGGTTCGTGTGGTGTTGAAGTAGGTTTGTGTTGGAGGTTCCTCGGTTTGAGGAGGTCCCCGGCAGCCTCAGGGATGAGGCATTGCGTCCATGCCGTCATTAGATGGCACTGTGACATCTCTTTTTGGGGTCCTTTGCCTTGAATTCTATTCGGAACCCGGAGCTACATCCGTGTCAATATTTTGCATCTTCTTTTCACTATGCCTCAATTCTCCAATTTGAAACGGAGCAGGTGGGTGCAGGTGTGACCTTATAGCACATATTACCTGGGAGCCTTCCCTAATTCCTTGTCTCCAGGGTGAGTCCTGTGGAGTTGTCTGGCTAGGTGAGTGCAGATAAGTTCTGTCACATGCTACCAGCCACAAGTTCTGTTCCTCCTTCTCATAAAGCTGGAGAGGACACCCTTGTCTGCCTTATACCAGAAAATTCGGGAGACATCACCTCCAGGGATATCTTGCTCCCTGGGAACTGAGAGCTGAAGCTCGAGCAGTGCAAATGCAACTGCAGTGAGACCCTGTGTCTACAGAGATCTACAGACAACAGAAATTATGGGGTCCTTGCTGTCAGGAACAGTAAACTTGAGAGTTGATTGGCATGAGGGAATCACTGAGGTGTTTTGGACGCAAGAAGTAGAACTGCTTAATTGGTAGCGAGCCCCAGGGGCCCTTGGGGGAGTTGTCTGAGCACTGGGGGAAAGTCAGGGACTGTTTTTGTTTTAACCACCCTTTTCCCCCCCTTTTTAGGCAGCAGGTCCTGCTGGAAATGGAGGAGCAGGAATACTGGGATCGTCTGCAGGCACAAGCAGCTGCCATGGACAATGAGAGAGAGAAAGTGAAGGGAGAGAAGAAGCAGTAGCCAGCCTTGCATCCTGAGGGCCAGGCTCATGATCCTGCACTGACCTTTTGATAGACACTCTGTTCCAATCATCTCTCTCCCAGAGACCTGGAGCATCAGAGCAATAGGGTATGTTACAGTAATACACTGGACCTTAATAAAGCCTTTCCTCCATTAAAAGTCTCCCGCTCTTCATAGGACTGGCATTTTGTGAGGCTCTGATTATCTGTCCTTGTGTTGCTGGAGCTCACCAATGGGTCTCATTTTCTGCTCCTGCCCAGATGGGCAGCCAGCAGCATCCTTGTGCTTAACCAGAAACCTGATCCTTTCAAAGGAGGCAGCAAGTTGGCCGTGGAGGTGTCTTCCCCCAAAGCATGGCAGTGCTAAGCAGCGGTGACACTGCAGAGTGTGACAGGCCTGACACAGGACGTTCTGCTGTTGTTTCTTTTGACTTCGAAGCAGGAAGTTTTGGGATAAGACTGCTTAGGATTACAGCCTGGAAACCCCATGAGAAAGCTTCAGTCTTTTTATAACTGATCATGCTTCCAGGAGGACTGCCTAACCCACAAAGAGTCTGACAAATCTCCCAGGGACTACTCCAATCTGTGTGCATGGGAGAGGGATTTTTTTTCTCCTGGTCTCCCTCTAGTGCCTCCCCCAAAGTTCAGGAGAGCATCAATGCAGGGTGCCAGGGATTCAGCATAGACTGAGCTGTCCAGACGCTCCCATGCCAAGGTCCCATTTCAGTTTTTTATGGCAAGTTGTCTTGTTTTGGGCTGAGTTTTGATAAAAGCTTTCAGCTCACCCTCTGGAAATAAAGTCAGCCAGTCTGCTGGGGAGGTAGGGGAAGGGAGAAGCATTCCATTTGTTTCACAGTCTCAGATGCCTGGCTTTGCTGGGGAGCAGGACGAGCTATTTGAATTGAACCTTCCTATTTGCTACCTTTGTGAAGGCTCTGAGGGCTGTAGTAAAAGCTTTTGTGCTGTCATTTTCCATCTGCCACAGATTACAGCTTCACAGCTCATCTGATTGTTACGGATATTGGGACTGGGCTGTGTGAGCTCTTGCCATCTGCCTCAGTGCGAACTCAGGCGGGTGAGCCCAAACCACCCTCAATGGCTGTTTAAACCCAGCCACCTGGGTCAGCCCTGAAGTGAACAAGGAGCAATCCTTGATCCTTCCTTCTGTTCTTGCTGTGGTGGCCGTACAGCTTAATTATTTTGTTTCTATGGCGCTTTCAGAAACAACAGACCTTCTGCCACGGCCAGGCATAGGGGATTACTCGGGGCAGGAATTCCTATTCCTACATTGCTTCCCATGCTGCAGAAAGCCAGCACAACTAATACGTGGCCCCTTGAACAGCACTGGGTCTAGTTCTTGCTATTTGTGCAAATACAAAGGGCCTGGGGATCTGTGCCATTAATCTTACCCCATCTGCTTTCCATCCAGAAGAGGAGCAGGGCTTGCCTGGCATCAGAAGAGACAGGACAGGATCTGCTGAACAGTTAGATGTACTGTGCATCCACCAGTTTGTGTGTATTCCTCTCAAGATGTACTTGTTTGTTTGCAGTTAGAATTTGCTCTAAGATTCTAATCATGTGCTTGGCCAGGATAACCAGGAGCTGGCAGGCTCCACAGACAAAGGAAAACAACAAGCAGCTGCAGGAGGCTGATGAAGAGCCTTTGTTTTAACTCATGATTTCAGCAGGGGACCATTTGTTTCCTGCTTCTTCGAGGGATACAGAAAAATTGGCATGATCAGTGTGTGGACATGTGTGTTGGTGATGGAGCTCTGTGCTGAGCTCCACAGCACGTTCTGGAGGCAAACACAGGCACCTGACTGCTTATTCAGAGACAATGCCCTCGGCAGCTACGCTTTCATTCCCGGTCACTCTGTGAGCCCTAGGCAGCTGCAGGTCTGTTCCAATTTCAGCTGTTCTGCTGCTGGAAACTATAGGAAGGCCTTGAGTGGTATCATATATACATGTATACATGTGTGTATCTCACCATCAAAAGATGGAATTGTGAATTCTGGCTGGGCCAGCTCCTAGCTCAGTGCCAAGTTCAGCGAACTCAGAGGTGCTTCCAGGGTATAATAGGAGCAGTATGGCTCTGTATTTTAAAAAAGTGAAAGAAAGTTAAAAGATCAGTTGATGGATAGAGAAGGCTGTGAGGGAGGAAGAGGAGCTCGGATCCACAGAGAGGCGCTCGAGCAGCATCATTTCAGCAGAGCCAGGCTCCTGCCCAGCCGGGCGGAGATGGTTTCTCTGCGCGAGAAGGGAGACGAGGCTGTCGCTTAATCTCGCTACATTATCTGCTGTTCTCTGCAAGAAACCAAATGTCATCTTACTTCTTTGCATACTTGCTTGTGCTGTGAAGGCAGAGGAAATCAGAGGCTGATCTGATCTGATCTGATTCCCCCACTCCTGGGGCCAGCAAAAGTTTGGGCTGTTTGGGCAAGCCACGTCTGTGTCTGTTGGAAGGAGCGTGGTCCTCGGAACAGCTGAGGCGCTGTGTGCTCCGGGACCTGCACTCCTTGTTGCCTGTGTTGCCAATTTTAATGCAAAAATCCACATATCCTGTAGTGTCTAACCACAGAAACCTGAAGCCATCCTGAGGAGGAAGCTGCAAAGACCTCTGTGTCCTACCTGGGGGAAATAATGTCCCTGCAAGACACTGTGGGACAAGCGGCGGTGCCTGGGGCAGGACAGCCCCAGCAAGTGCTTGCTGGGTTTGCTCTGGAAGTAGCGAGGGAAGGTCAAACTGCCTCCCCTGCTCTGTGAATTTGTGTCTAGATAGAGGTAGGCCGTGTACTGCATCCCATTCCTAATTTCTGAAATAGCTCTCATTGTCCAAACTAGTGTCGCCTCATTACCTCTAATGCCAGTTCCCTGTACCAGGGTGCAGTTTCTCATCTTCCTCTGAGTCCAGGCTATCGCTGTTGGATTGTGCTGTTCAGCCAAGCCATGCAGATCAACTCTTTTAATCTTCCCTAATGCGTTGTGCCAGACATCTCAGTCTGGTTTAATTTGGGGCTTCAGCAAACCCTTCCAGTTCGTCCCTGTTTCTATTCCAGTGTGATGGTGACCAGTGTTTCTGGTACTGCTCTGTCTAGGACCCGGTACAATATTCATGTGTGGTCTCACACGGGGAGCCAGGTTCTGCTGGCCTGGATACCAGATTTTGCAAGAGCAGGACAATTGGCTGGGATGAGAAACGAGCCACGTTTTTGAGGCCAAGATACAGGATGAGGTTGGCTGAGCTTAGCTGAGGGTGCTCGAGAGATAAGAGATTTGCGCGATGAGGAGGGTGATGCTGTGTTTTGGCTCTTGCCCCGCGGATTTACAGGCACTCCGTGCAGCTGAAGACAGACAGTGCTCGTGCTCTGAGGAACTCACACCCTACCCAAGCCAAGTGCTGGGTCTGGGGTGTCGAGGAGCAGACTCGTTGTGCCGTAGGGGGGGATTTGTCCTGGCAGGAGCCAGGCCTTCACGTGGCACACCTCTGTGCAGTGCCATGCGTTGGCTCAGCCCCAGGAGGGTCCATGGTTCAAGAGAAGGGGAAGGCGAATGACTCATGTCACTGCAGGGCTGCAGATCAGACGGGAGGGAAATGTACAGTGTCTGACTGGTGAATTGGCTGCGCTGCCAAGTTTGAAACACTTCCACTGCCTCGAGCTCGTCAGACTGAACAGCTCGTTTTGTTAGAAGCTGCAGGTCAGCCTGCTCGGGCAAACAGCAGCTCTTCTGCATGTGAAGGGCTGGATTGTCGGCGGGAGAGGGAATAAATTTGTGTTGTGAGAGGGTGTTCACAGGAAAAGGAGGTCTGTAGGGGGAAAACAAGTCCTGCACTGAGCAATGAGGAAGATACACTAATTAGGCAAGGAAGAGGAACCTGCTAGGTTGCAATCCTGACCTAACAACCAATTACAGGATAATATAGCACAGTAATACAGGGTAAACACTAAGTGGAGGATGCTTCTGAATTAATTCCTTTTTGAAACACGGCAATCATTTAAAAACATCCGGCATTCTGATTTTAAGCTGCCCATCACTGACGCCAGCACAGCCTGTGGTCAATTGTCACAGCTGTTAAACTACCTGTGCTGTTTGAATTTGCACCCTGCTTCTGATCTGAATGGGTCATGTTCCAGCCTCCAGCTTGCTGGCTCTCTAGGACATGGAAGAGCCCACCAGCAAAAGGTGTGGGCTTCGTGGAGGGACTTAGAAGCCGAGTGTGTGTGCAAAGCAGATGCAGGGACTCTAAAGAGGCCGCAGTGTCCATGGGGGAGCTGAGCAGTGGGTTCAGGTTACAGGTGAGGGGAGATTTGTGCCGAGAGATTTGTGTATTTCTGGGGAGTCATGCAGCGTACATCAGCGGAGGGATCTCTCCTAGCCAGGGAGAGTCCCTAGGACAGGGGGCACTCTTGAATTCCTTCCAGCCCAGATTCCCTGTGATTCTCAGTTTCTAGAAGTGAAACAGACTGGGTTCCTGAAGAAGTGTTTCCCACACATTCTGCATTTGGGTCCTTTCTCTCTTTGAAGGCTATGACAAACAGAAGGAAATGGGAAAAGCATTTCACACAATCCCTGGGACAGTGCAGAGAGGCAACAGGAACAGGGATACAAACCAGGAAAAAGATTTGCAATGGTCCAAATGGGAATGGAATGTTCGATTCCGTCACTAGTAGCTTTTGCTCTTTATGGATCTCCCCCGTGACAGACTCCTGGCAGAGACTGAGACAGCGATGGTGGATGAGACAGGGCTAAACAGATCTGCCAGGCTGTACTTCCCTCCTGGTTCAATAACTCCTATCCTTCGTACTTCCCAGCGAGCAGGCAGTGCCTACTATGGTTTTGTCATTTTTCCTCCTGGTCCTGCCTCTGTGGAAGTTCATATTTGAGCAATTCATTTTCTTAAAATTATTTCTGCTAAAAGCATTACCAGAAGGTCCCTTGGCACTGGCAAGTGTTTGCAAAGGCTGAATTGTGTTGATCAGCGTTGCAGACAAGCCCCCTTCCAGCAGATTAAATCAGAGTCGGTGCTGCTGAGTGGAGTAACGAGGGGTAAGGCAGGTATGGGTGATACAAGGAGGAAGCCGTGAGTTATTTGGCTTTGCTATGATCACTTTAATCAGTGGTTTTCAGGAACAAGTTGTATTTTTCTTCAGTGCACATTACCGGTGTTGTAAATCATCATTCCTCAGGGATCAGAGAGGCTGAAGTTATTTACTTGTTGGAACCAGAGCGAACAGATAGAGACTTACACATTTTCTTTACAAAATGAATCTGAATCAGAAGCCTTCCTCTGTATATTCTCCATCTCTTGAGGGAAAACCTGAAATCCAGATCTGGACTTTACACTTGCATCTCGCTATGATCACACTGCTCCTCACTGATTCCAGACTGGGGAAGAAAATATAAAGCCTAGCTGCCATTTAGGCTACCTGTTCTGCTTTTGTACTTCCATTTAGTCAGCCTTAACAGCAGTTTTTCTTTCAGAACGCATTAAGACAGTCTCATTACAGCGTAATTATTTTGTGGGAAGACATGCATCTTGTTGCCTCATACCAGAGCTTCTGGAGGAAAAATGCTAATGCAGCCTGCAGTTTGATTATCCTTGTGGTGACAGTTGTTTTCCCATTTAATTTTGACTTTGCTTTCATTCTCTGGGAGCAGAGCGATGGCTGGAGCCCCTCTCCCTCTTTCAAAGATGCCATGCTGCAGCTAGGAAATATTTAGCAAGGCACTGGGGCAACACAACAGACACATAAAAGGCACGCAATGAAATACAATGAATTGTTGGCGAAAAGATCAGCCAATTAATTCTTTCGGCTGTTACAGCACAAAAACCCCCATATTCCCTCCCCCAAAGGTAGATCAAGTGCTGTTATGAATTCCTAAATCCTCTTTAGAGAATTTAAATGCATCCTCCAGCTCTAAGCTGTGGGCTCACGCAGCATTCCAGCAATAATATTTTCCCAAGGATGAACTGTTCCTGAGCAGAATGGCCACTGAAGTGCATTTCACATGTAAGGGATTTCAAGTTCGCAGGAGCTTATGGTTCTATAAGTAAGGTTTGTATCATGTCAGAAAACTAAGCATTTCCCCAGGAAGTTTGTAAAAAATCCTGGGGTTTTCAAATTTCGAATAAAACCCCAGTGTTTTTTTACTCGTCTTTATCATCTAATTACAGACACAGGGTGAAGAAGGAATAAGAACTCTAAGGAAGAAGGGTTTTTTTTAATTTAAACTTTTCTCAAAGGAAAAATACTGCTGCATTTTGTTTCATTAGTTAAAAAAAATTGCAATCCTTTTCACTGGAATGGTCTTTTGAGCAAAACTTGCTTCAGTGTTTTCACGCACATCCTCAATACTTTAGGAAAGAGCAGAGATGTGGTTTGCAAAAGAAATTCGTGATTTTGGATGTCTTTATCTCACGTACTCAGCTAGAGTTCCTTCAAATGGATTGCTGTCACTGTCCCCCAAAGGCCTCCTTCAAATCAGATCACAGTGTCTTGAGATTTTCAGATGAACCTAAGATATCTCCCGGGGAAACGCACTGAGGGTTGGGCTGTCATTCACGTGAAGAAAGAACTAAGTTTTCCACTGCCCCTTAGAATTGCACTGGGCTGAAGCTGCCAGGGCCACTGGGCAGTTTCAGTGCACACCCGAGTCTGTGGCATGAACTTCCCTGGGTCAAATTGAAAGTGTTGGCTTCAGTGGATTTACACCACGGAAAGAAATTATTTCCTATTTAAATCAACAGGAGGGAACTTCAGTGAATTGCAGCCGTCCTGAGGATCTGTGGGTGGGCAGAAGGCAGGTGTCTCCATACATCCCCCCCCCTCAAATGCATCAGGGGTGCATTTGCAGAGCCATTGGGCTTCACTGCTTCACAACAAGGGTGTGATAATTTCCATGGCTCTCTGCATCCCCAGGCAGAGGCAGAGCCTCATGGGCTTCCACCCGGAGCCCCTTTGCTGGAGCACCATTGCCACCCCAGCTCTGAAATGCAGCCAAGCAATGATTCTGTTTGGCAGCCCAGTTCTCTGAGCTGAGCCCTGCGTTTGCTGCAACCCCTTGGGCAGAGCCCAGGGCTTGAGATCAGGAAAGCTGAATGGGGCTGAAATTGTGGACACAATCTGCAGTCCTTGAGCCCACAGCCCTCCCTGCTGCAGCTCTGTGCTGGTGACAAGTGGCTCGTGTGAATGAGACCTTCTGGCAGAGACAACGCAGCCAGTGCCCAGGCAGGGGCAGGAACCTGGGAATTGCCTCCCACTGGCAGCACGTTTCTGAGATAGTATGGGGGGGTTGAACTAAATCTACTGGAAATTCAGGGGCCTTCTGGGAAGGATGCTGAAGAGGGCAGGGAGCTGCAGGGCGTCTCTTTTTCAGGAGCAAATGCGTTTTATGCAATCATTTTAGACCCCCCTCTTGGCTTCAGTGCTGTCCCCACAACAGTGAGGCTGATTATTTGTGCTAATGTCCTCATCTCTGGTGAACAATATTGCTGCTATATTTAATATGAGAGAGGGTTATTACAGTATTATCTAGAATGAGCCATAACCGTTATAGGTTGCTCTGTGTCTCAAAGCTAGTTTTAATTAAAACTGCCAATAACTTTTGAGGTGTTTGACTTCTGGAGTTGAGACAAAGGAAGAAGATGCTCAGGTAGTTTCATTTGGTTGTACAATGAATTATTAGAAGGGTGGAATCAGGTTCACTGGCAGCTCAGCCCTGCACTCTCTGTGTTGTCTGTGAGAGTCCACAGAGCCTGACTGGCCTTCCCAACACGTGCATATATTTGAACGCAGGTTATTATTTCCCACAGGCCCATGGAAGGAGAGATGTTATCCTCCCTCACACCACTCAACTTGATTTTATTGTGGGACAAAACATGAAGTGGGACTTTATGTTGCTTGGGGTGCCATTTGAACAAACTCCCTGCTAGCCAGAAAGAAAGAACTGGGTCCTCAGAAATTGCTTGGTCTGATCTGCTTGGTCTAAATTCAGAGATTTTCCAGCTCCCTCCCAAGCTTCAGCAAGTCTGGACATCTCATCTGCCCTGCCAGCACGGGCGATGGGTCACGAGGTCACGTCTCCCTTTACCTGCAGCGAGTAGAAAAGCTCCTTACAAGTGTGCTATTAAAAGACTGAAACGAACATGCAATTAGAGATCAGAGAAGCCTTCTGCAGGAAAGTGCTAATTACTCCAATCAGAGATTCCTGCGTCTCTCTTTACCTCTGCACATCAGAGTTCAAGCTTTTGATAGTCGCAGCAAACTTGGAAAATCCATTTATATCCACACCTGATGGCTGGTATAAGTGACATAATCGATCTGCTTTGCTTAGACCTTTGCCCATGTCCTACACAACATCAATATGCAAACGCAGCAGAGCTGATCCCGGGGCTGAATTCAGGCAGTTTGCAGCTGGATACATTCTTTGGTTTGAAATGATTCCCCCCTTTACCACGAGCCTCCAGCACCCTCTCACCCTCTGAGACTGTGGATATGCCTGATGAGTTACAGGGCACATTCCTGGGAGGTAAAAGGGGAAAGGATCTGGGATTTCATGCACTTCAATGCAGCTTTGTGAGGAGGGGACCACTTCAACCCTAGAATCAAAAAGGAATTATGAAGAATTAAATAACCTTTTCCTCCCACTTCCTCTGCCTATGCTTTTCCTCCTCAATATCACAGGGTATGTGACAAGTTTTCTTCCCTGATGGAAGTCACTGGGCAATTTCCTCACCTGATGGGTGCCCTTCCATGTGCCAGGATGCTCAGTACTGTAATCACTACTTCCAGGAGAAAAATCATCTCAGATTTACCCTTCCAGGAGTTTTACACTCAGATTTACAGCCTGTCCCTTTCCTTGGAGTGCAGAGACAATCCTGCACCATTACATGGTTTGAATAATCTGGAATCCTACCAAGTCATCCATCCCATTGTTGAAATAATATCATTAGAGGCCTTTGTAAGAAACTGTATGAACTTTGGCTTTATTTGGGTATCTAATCAGTACAAATTGAGTCAGAATTAGCCCCGTAATATGAGGAAAATGACAGCATATTTGTTTGGGAAAATTCAGGCAGGCAATGATGGTAGGTGTGAGTGATATTCTTTCTCAGCTGTGCCACGAAGCCATTTTTTCTGAGCCTGAAACTTCAGTCTCGATTTCCTTAATAGCCAATTCTTTAATTTTGTTCTCCTTGTTCAGCCTTAAAAGTTATTTACAAGGTACTTCTAAAAGCATGTGATTTAGGCTGCTCTAATGCTTCGTTTGTTTTTGTCTCATCAAATTGCCTGCTGACCTGCAAGTAGTGGCCAAATCAGACTGAAATTAAAAAGGTGGTGGAATATGCCCCAGCCTCTCCTCAATCAATACCAGCCTAAATTACTGCAAACCTGGAGCCATGGTGCATGTAATACATCATTTTGTAACCCCATAAATTGCTTTTAGCCAGTCTCTTCTGATTTCTCCGTAATGGCCTTTCAGCTGAGATCAAGTGTAGCATCAGTTCTGCATCAGCTGTGTACCCTACCCAGGGACCGTCTCACACTGGCCCTGGGATGAGCTCAGCCAAACTGTGAGAACTCCTCCATGTTGGTCATTTGGAAGCTGCTCTGAGATGCCTCCCCTCTGTGGATTGCATTTAGAGAGCCGGTATCTGCCTGCCACAGACCGTGAAGTCCCGCCCAGGGCTGGGTTCTTACTTATCTCATCCTTTTTTCAAGGAAGTGAGGAAGACAGGTGGAGAGATGATACTGGAATTTGTTATTTAACCCCTGGATTACATGGCCCCACAGCACTAGCCCTTGCCATGGTTTCTTCTGACTGAATGGAGCAGTTTCAATCCCCAGTGGGGACCTTCAAAAGCCACGTTCCTGCAGAGCTCTTGCCGTGGCCTCAGCAGCCACAGCTGGGGAGGCGGCACCCTGGGCAGCGCCCGTCCTGCTCGTGGATCGTCCCTTTGCTTGCACAGAGCCTCCCCTCCTCCTGAGAGAGCCCTGCAGCTTCTGCTGAGATGGAAGATCCTCACCATCTGCCAGTGCTGCTGGCCTGGCCACGCCACTCTCTTCCCAGCAGGGTTGTGCCTGTGTCACAAATCCCACAGCAAGAGAGGCCCTGCCCTGCCTGCGGACCAGCCACCTCTGCAGCTGAGCTGAGAACGTGATGGACTCTGAGAGAGCAGCTCGATCCCTTCCGCTGGCCCTTCCCAGGGCTGTGTCCACAGAGTTATTTTCAAGTAACTTTTGAGAGAGACGAGTTAAGCCCAACCCAACCAGAAGCAGGACCAGCACTGCATCTCTTCAAACAGGACTCTCGCTTTTGATGCCTTTCCCCACTCTCAACCCCTTTTCTGTGGCTGCTTGCACAATGATCCCAGTTTCTGGAGATACCTCCTCATTTCCCACGAGCTGTGTTGCAGAGAGACGTCTGCTCTGGGTGCACTCACCCAAGCCCTCTCCCTGGGACACCCACGAGCTCCCACTCCCTTCTGGGGTGACCCACTGGGGACTCACAGGCTCCTTGTTCCAGCAAATACAGCATGAGGAAATTGGACAGAGCTTTACAGAGCTCCACTGAAAGGAAATATTTTTACAAGAAAATAATGAGAACTTTAAGAAGAAAGGGTTTAACTTTTGGCAAAGAAAGATGTGTTCTGTGTGTGTCTGCTGAACTGCCGAATATGCCTGGCACTGAGAGCAGCTCCTCTTCTCTTGCCTCTTCTGTTCCACTGTTCTCTGGCGATTGTCTTAAAGAGCTATTAGGAACTCTTGGAAGAACTGTGGAAGAAGCTGTGATTAAGGTAGAGCCTTGGTCTGTGTTGGTGCAACGTGCAAGTGAAGTGATTCCCTGGGCTGGGAGAGAGTCTATGAACTGAGTTACTCATAAGATGCTTGAAATTTGTTGACTTGATCTGGGCAACTTTCACCACTCTGAAATGTCAATGTAGGCTGCAAAGAGCTCAAAACACTTTCAGATGTTCAGAGATGGCCAGAGATCAGCTTTCCCTATCAGAAGTATCAAACACCCCCTCCTTCTACCAAAACACAATCCTTTTATAAACATCTTAATAGGAAAAACATGCCTGCTATTGGAGGGCAGAAATGCAAATGTCCTATTTCAAGTTGGCATTTTAAAATGAAATGAAAATTTCCATTTTGGTTTGTTTTCAGTTTTCCCAAGAGGAACGCCATCATTTCCCCACTGGAACAGCAGCTTTCCTTTCAAATTATTTTTGCTTTGGAAGAAAACTAATTTTTCTCTTGGGACAGGAGTTACAGGGTCAGTCTCAAAGAAAACAAAACACTTCTGAGAGTCTGGGAGAAAATGCCATGTTTCCCTCTGTGTTCCAATGCCCCTTTTCCTGCGAGAGCCACGTGTACATAAAGAAAGACACAAAGGGCAGCGCTTGTGTTGGGGCAAGACTCACACAAGCAGTGGCAGAGCAAACCATGAGTAACTGGCCTTTATTTTTCTAGGAACTTAAAACCAGATGCAACCCAAATCAGGTCAGGATGGGATTTCCCGGCTCTGGTTGCTGAGGGAGAGAGCAGTGTAAACATTTTGAGGTTTGCTGTACTTCTGCTGCCTTTCATCAGGAGCTGGCGGAGGTTTCAAGGTGACACGGAGAGGCCATTCCTGTGGCCTTTTTCTCCTGATGGACTTCAAGTGGATTAAGAGCTGCCCAGAAGTCACTGCTCTTTACAAGCAACGTGGTCCTGGATGCAGGGATGTTGCTCGTGGCTTCGGGTGAGGGTGCTACTTGTCACTGTTACTCACTGCAGGGAGTCTAAAATCCCCTCAGATCTTTTGTAACTGAATAAAATGCACATCCAGCTACAAAATGAATTCATTTTCCTTTCTCTCCGAATGTCAGGAGCAGCATGCTGTAAGGTGGGTAAGCCCTAATGCTTTTTTACATATCTTTCTTTGGGACTGCAGTATTTAAAACTTTCTGTTAATAAGAGTAAAGAGGCCTCTTAATTAATAGAGCTTGTAATAGCCACAGTGGCACGCAGAGCAAAATTTGACAAGAGAAATTACTTCTGCAGAAGCATTATAATGAACTTGTGTGCAGATCACAGTACTGATAGGCGTAATGTACTGCATCTGGTTTCAATTTGCAGGTCTGACCTTTCACCGAAAATGAATTTTAATAGGCAATTGACTTAAATAATTCCTATGTGCTCGAATCAATACTGGAACGTGATGGTTAAGCGGTTAAAATAATTGAGGTGCGTGAAAAGGGGTTTTTAATGGTTTTCAGATTCCCATCAGAAGGCTGGTGGTGGTGGAGGTCGGGGCTCAGGTCTGTGGCTGTGCCGTGTGTGGCCGTGGCTGCAGCACAACTGCTTTGGTCCCTCCTGGAGCCCTTCTGACCCCACAGTGCTCCCTCCCCCTGCTCTTGCACATGGGGTCATGCAGCTGAGTAGGGTGCTGTGCTCCCTGGATTGCCACGGGAGGGAGAACCCAGGTGTGCATCCGTGCATCCCACGCCGCTGCCCCGAGCTGGCCACATGCAGGGGTTTTGAGGCTCCAGTGCCTGTGTGGTCTCAGTGAGCTCATCTTCTGCACGTGCAAAGATAAAAACCACCTTTTGCAGAGAATCGTTTCTGCAGTGGTCCACAAGAAGGTTCCCTTTGACTGTAGAGCACGGCTGCTGCTCTGAATTTCATTTGTGATGTGTGGGTAAGAGCAGGGGATGTCTCATTGCACCAGCAGCAGATGCTCTCAGGTGTGTAGTGCTGGGGACCTGTTCCTGCTTCTGAAGCTAATGCAAAGGATTTAACCCTGCACACTGAAAACAGGGGCTGAAAAGTGAAGGGCGAGGTAGCACACCGTAGTCTGAGGCCTCATTCTGACAGGTTGTGGCTGCAAACCCACCTTGCTGGCCACTGCACTGGGTGACAACACCAAGCCCTGCTCCTCCTGCCACCCCCAGCCCGGCCACAGTGAGAGCTTTTTGGACAGGACAATTGTACCACTGATCTATGAGGCAAAGAAGAGTCCAGGGTTATTTTTCCACCCCTGAAGAGCAGAGCAAGACTCTGATGCTTTTATTACATCTGTACAAACATAGGGTTTTTTTAGTGCAAGATGTGTGCTTTGCTGCTGATTTGACCCCCAACACTTTTATACTCTGCATAGAAAAGGTTTTCATTATCCAGAAAACAAAAAACCCAAACCACCAAACTTTTCCATTTGTGCCATCCCTTTTCTCTAGGTTGGCCTCTCCTTTCTCTCCCATGAAGGAACACAGTTTTGTCACAAAACTCACACGTGCCCTCCCAGGGCAATCCAGGAGAGTGGGGTAAAAGCTTTCAGGTGGGGAAGATGAGCTTTTTCTGTGCATTTAACCCAGACCACCTGACAAATCATTAAGGGCCATGAGTTTATAAAAGGCTCTTCCCCAGCTCAGCGCTGCTGGTAGATGGGGAGTTCAGGTTGGAGGTTTGCAGGATGAAGAGCCTCTGCAAAGGAAGTGCATGGCTGTGGGAAATGGAGCTGCCTGGGGGCCTGGATGGTAAGTTGAAGTGATGTCTGCTCTGGTTTTTCTTGTGCTTGGAAAAGCTGCTTTTGTTTGAGGCCCAATCTCTTGCTGAGGGGTGCTGAGGAGCAGCAGAGGGCTTGTATTTAGGCAAGGCAAGTGAGAAAGCAAACCTCCTCAAACATATTTGGGGAGAGAGAGTTGTGCTGGTGAGAGGTCTTGCAGTTCAAGCAGCTTTCAGTAGAGTTGCTTCACTTGATGCTGGGGGAATCAAATGTTGACCTGAGTTTGAAACAAGCACCCAGGAGAGACTTTTCCAGTGCAAAGTGCAGCGCTGACCCTGTTGGTAGGTGGTGAATGTGTTCTGTGTCCTGGCACAGTTTCCCTTCTGTTGAGCATCTCTGTCAGGAGGAGGAGGCTGAGTGGCAGAGCTGGGTACTGTGCCTGACTCAGGTTGAGGGATGGAAGGGGAAGGGCTGCGGGCTCTGGCTTTTGCATTTATAACAAATTCTGCCCTTTTGTGTTTTACCTGTCTGCTTCTTTTTGGCAACAGAGAGATGGGACACATGCATGCATGTTCCAGCTCATTAAAAAGAGTAAACCCCAAAATTTCGGGGCTTCACTAAGGATTTGTGATAATGTTACCTGCCGCCTCAAGTCAGATGAGTGGCCTTGCAATGCTTCCTGTCTGCCTGGTGAGGCTGTGGCTTGTGGGGACAGCCCAGGGAGGACCGTGGTGTTGCTGGGGACCACAGGCTGTGTGGTGCACGGTGCTGGTGTGTCCCAGCATCCAGAGAAACCCCACATCTCCAGGGAAGAGCTGAGCGTGCCAGGAGGCATCTCACTCCCAGCACACCAGCCTCAATCAAGGAGAGTTTTGCTGCAAATTCTGAAGCTAAATTTAAGAGTTCATTTGCAAGGAGTTGCCTCTTTTTTTAGCCCAGATCAGTTCCTCAGCCTGCTTTTGCTGTGCAGCTGCGTGTGCAGCTGTAGTCGGGTGATGGAAGGAGCAGCACAGGGCTGAGGGCAGGGGAGGGATCAGCAGGGCTGTGCATTGGCTGTGCTCAATTCATGCGAGGGCACTGAGCTCTCCTTGCATTTGAAGTGGGAGGGAAGGTTAAGAAAGGCTGCCCTGATGCTGGTTTGCTGCTGTAGTTCTGACGTGGCCCTGAGGACCTTCTGCTGTTCCTGCAGCTGGCACCAGTGTCTCTGCTCACCCCAGACTGGGCAAGGCTCAGTCCCACCTGGGAAACCAGTGAGTGCCAGGTGACTCAGTGATGGAGTAAAAAACTTGGCTGGACATGCAGCAAGCTGGGGCTGAGCATCATCTGACTCCAAATGAGATTTCTCTCCTCTTTCATCTGCTTTTGATCTCAGAGCTGGACTCTCATAAGTAGGCTGAAGAGTGACAGCAACATCACTGTCTGTATTTTAGCAAATGCTTCATACTTAGGAGACTCTTCATCAAAAAGGGTGGGCAGGAGCTGGATGAAAGTGAGGAGAGATGTGGCTTGCACGTGCATTTTTTTTTTTTTTAAAGAGTTGGAAATTCTGCAAAATAGAAAACCTCTTTAGCTATATTTGCTCTCACAATGGAACAGCTGCCAGCTCAAATATTTTTGTGGTGCTTCTGTAAATAAGGTTCACAGGTATGAATGATATCATTGTGCCAAGTGGCTGCTCCACTCTGCCACTGCAATTTGATCCCCATGCAGAATAACTTTTTTTAATATATATAGGGGAATAATCATAGATTGTTTTCCCAGAATATCCCTTCTCTGGGAAGATAAAGAAACTAAATCTTTCCATCAAACTACGTTTCCACCTTATTAATGCATGTGCAGAGCCTGTGGTGGAGTTGTTCCCAGGCGTGACACAGATGAACGCAGCAGTGGATGGCAGACGGGCCTGACACGGACAGAAAAGGAGCGGGGGGAGAAATTCTCCCTTTTCACTCTGAGTAACTGGACATCCTCAGCAGTGCATCTGTCATAATGCTGCCCAGATAATCCATCTTCTGCAGCCTGAAATCTGATAGGATTTGAGACTGACAGCGTGGAAAATAGAAAGTGCCTTGGCACTGAGCAGGCTGGCAGGGAAACCTCTTCCTGGGGGTGGGACTGACAGCGTGGCAAAACCAATTACCCTGGACCCCAGCCTCGGCTCTCTGGGGCTGTGCCTGTGCAGAGAACGCTCCTGATTGTGATGGCTCTGCTTGTGCTCAGGTGAGCAGCTGCTGAGGGTTGCAGCTTTTGTGGTCCTGAACTGCTCTGTGGAAGTCGCTCTTAAAAACTGCTTTTTGCAGCTATGCATTACGTACTCCAACTGTGCTCCAGTGCTAAAGCAATGCCTGGAGGAGCAGTGCCTCCTGGAAACATCACTTCACTCCTATATCTTCTGGAAAGTTCATTGCTGCCTTGACAAAATTCAGTTTTTGTTTAAAATGATTAATGTCTATGAATTTAATCAAGGCGTGTTCACACAGCGGTGGCTTTGCTATAATAGCTCGATTTTAAACAGCTTGTGTCCTGATGCGTGAGGTGTGTTATATTATTTGACAGCAGTGACATTTATATTTGTAATTACTAAATGGTGACAATCCATTGGAAAGCCTGCCCCACTTGAGGGAAGGAGATGGATGGAAATGCAGGGCACTGAAAAGCACAAAGTGTCACAATACATCAGTGCATCCCGAGATTAAAAAAGCCATGGATGACATCCTCCTACTAACAAAAGCACACACGTGTTGCCAAATAAATTGCTGAGTTTTAATTATTTCTTTTGTATTCATGAAATATTCTCTCCCTGCTTATTGCCTGGCGCAGTTACCTCTTTATTTCATAGCCCGGGAGCATCTTAAAAAGCAGATGATGTCGTGCCCACGAGTCATGGGCCTCTCAGGGTTTGATTACAGAATGCTGAAATATTGGGCAAGTCAAGATGGAGCAGAAAACCCAAATCTAATATAAATCTTGATAAATTGGTCGGGGAAAAATGTTTGGGGCTGCTGTTTGTGAAGTGCTGAGATGCAGGATAAGTTTATCAGCTGGTAGACGCTCTTTTGAAAGTGGCTTTAGACTATTAACGCTTTGCAGATAGGATCCCTCCCCCTGCCAGAGGAAACTCGGCATCTATCAAAGCACTTGAGAGCGGGTTAGCAGTGAAAGGAGATATCCTCGGGCCCGCAGGTAATTAATGGCACTTATCTCCTAGTTAAGAGGCGCTGTCGGACGAGATCAGTATCTGGATTTTGCAGGTGGAGTAAGAACAAGGAGCTCTAAATGAAATTCATAACGTGGGTGGTTTGTGTGACCCGCTGGGGTGCCTGGTGGCACTGGGCTGTGCTTGTCCTTGACACCAATCTCCTTTTCTCAGCTGCTTGGTCTGTTAAAACTTTTCCTGCCCACTCCGGGTCTCTGTCCTGGCTGCCCAGCAATGAGTGGGGGAAAATAGACTCTGTTGTTTCTGCAGAACATGCAAATAACCTCCTGCAGAACTGTTCCTCTGGCAGATACAACACTTCTCCCTGTCCAGCCGGCCCTCCACCACCTCCCAGCTGGTGCCCAGCTGGGGGGCTGAGCATTTCCAGGAGCTCTGGCCTGTTAACTAACAGCTGGGAAGGATGGTGCCCTGATGGGTTCACACCCATCTTCAGGGTGTCTAAGATCTTAGCAGCTTTGGTTTTGTTTTGGTTTGTGGTTTGTTTTTTTTCTCCTTTGCAAAACTCCAGTTGCTGAAGAGGTCTAGCTGCAAATAACAACCTTGTGACTTCCTCAAGTTCGTGTTGCACCTGGAATTTTTCTGGTAGTCATAATAGATATTTTCTTTCCTTGTGCATTGGATTTATCCTTTGCAGGTGCTAATTTATACTGATTGCAGCTCATCAGTCTTGCATCTTGTCTGCCACGGAGTTTCTTATGCTTTCTGATTTCCTGAAGGAAATGTGTATTGACAGCTCTCAATGGATCCCACAGTACGAGGTGTGGTGCCAAGTCCTTGCAGAGTGCTGAGTCCCAGATACTCCCTGACAATGCCCAATGGTTTTAGACTCAAGCAAATGTTTCATTTTATTAATCCAACAATGGCAAAAGTAGCACAAGACTTGGGATAGTCCTTTTTTTGCCAAAATAAAAACACTGTCGAAAATAGCGTTATCGTAGGCTCTTCAGTGGGTGGCAAAAACTGTCCTTCAGATAAGACTGCAGTCCTCTTCCTCAAGTGGTTTTCCAGTTTTTTTAATCAAACTTTCCACTTGGGAATGATCTATAAACTCCATCAGTACTTATGTAAAAAGATGTTCATAATTCAAAATGAAGAAATGAAATATTTAGGCAAGATTAATCCTGAAAACATCACTGCTTTAGCTGCATAGTCATTCATCTTATGACATGGACATATTTGCTTGGCTACAAACTTTTCCTTTGAAAAAAATCTAGTTTCGTTGCAGCTTAAAATATTAAAGTGGGGAGAAAGGACAAGTTTGGGAAAGGAACAATATGGGAATAGAAGCTGATGGCATTTAAACTGAAGGTAAAATGCCATATGTCTGGCACAGGAGCAAGAATAATTAAAACTGCTGTGTTTTGGAGGTGGTCCCTGACCATATGTACCTACTCAGTGCAGCTCTACAGGTTGCTGTCCGAGATGTCCCTGCAGAGGCAGCAGGACAGAGTAGCTGTGTTGCTTTTCTCAGCCAGGGGGGAGATGCTCCAATGGTCTTTTTTTGTCCTGGGATAGGTTAAAAGTTGTAAGAACTACCTGAAAAAGGGCATCTTTGCAGCAAAGAAATTACTGATGTCCCCAGGGTACCCTTCCATCCCCCCGGGCTCCTGTGCCACTTTGGGATGGGGCCACTGCAGAGCTCCCACAGATCCCATTCCCACTTCCAGTGCATCTCGTGTGCCTGGCTCTGCAAGGTGGAATTGAATCTCCAGTGTCTCGAGGCTGGGAGGTTTTTTTTGCTTACTTGTCTATAGCATTTCCCGAACTAAAGCCTGATTGCTGTTGTGGCAACCTTGAACTTTTGCAGTTTCTCATCTTCCAGCTAAAATGATTCAGTCTGGCAGCAGTCTGGTGAGGCTCTGAGCTGCTTATGAATGCATAGCTTGTACCAATAAGGGAAATTAATAATTCCTCAAAACCGTGCAACAGTTTAGTCAGCTGTTCATTTTCTTGTTGGCTTTTTAAAGTCGAAACTGTCTTAAAAGGCACTGTGGAAGTTTTACCCTGCTTGGTTTGGGGGAAAACTGGTGCACAGATTGAGCTTGAGCGTTGAGTGGGGTGAATGGCTGGCAGGGATCAGTGCAAGGTCCTGTGAAACCTGCTGGGAAATAGATAATGGAGTAGGAAGGTTTCACTGAGCAGCTTCGTGTGAAATCAAAATCCGCCCAGATCTCAGGCAGGTGGAGCCACGAGGATCTTCCAGAACATGCTGAGTCCCCACCTTGGGACAATCAACTCAAAGCAGGGCTTCAAATAAGTACAGGGGCACGGGGCTAATGTGGAACAGCTGGCACACCGAGCTCAGGCAGCTGTGCAATGAATCTCTGGCCCAGAAGATGCACAAAATATCTGTCACAGATCCCTATAGACCTGAGGACTAAAGTACAGCATGTCTTGCAGGCGTTGCAAGCTCCAGCACTAACTGCTCTGTCCCCTGGGATCAGATGTGGCAACTGCTTGAAACACAGCCCTGCCTTTTTACAAACAATTTGGGACTGGCCTGAGGAAGCTGCCTAAATCCTTAAACATCCTTAAGGATGCCTTAAACACCTTTCAGAGCAAGGGGATGGACCATGGCTTTGGAAAAGGGAAAGCTGTTCTCCTGTCCTCTTGATGAGCAGCAACCCCAGAAACTCTGAATTATCCTTGTGTGGGGGACACTGTGCTGGAGACCAAGCCCAGCTGAGGCTTCCCCATCCTTGCTTTGCATAAGTCGATGCCCACTTTTGAGAACAAAGCCGTTGTACAGAACAGGAAAGCAGATGAGCTCTCAGGTGCTGTGCTTATCTCTGATTTATCCTTAGAAAAGAGCATCCTGGTGTCATTCTCAGAGGGGAAGCAGCCGAAGGCAGTTGCTGTATTTACAGCTTGTGGTGCTCTGCAGCCTGACCTCTGCTCTGTGGCAAAACCCTTTCATGATGCAGGATGGTGCTGGAGTGGAGATAAGTTAGAGGTCTGAGGGTTTTATTAGACTAAGTATGAATGATAAAATTGCACTGGCACTCCTGCGGTTGTGTGATTTAATACAAGACTCAATTAGTTTTATCCTGCCCCTAAATTTTTAATTTTTCAGTATATTAAACTTGCTTCCCCCCATCCCTCTCTGAAAAACTTGCAAATGCTTTGTGGAAATATTCAGTGGAGACTGAAAAGCATGAACAGCTTTGGAGATGCTACTGGGGCTGTTGGTATCCACACAAAGTGCTCTGTGGGGTCAGGGAAAAAGGGAAGCAGCTGAAAGCTTAACTCAGTGTCTTGGCTCAAGGAAGGATCCCAGTCCTGTTCAGAGAACTTGCAAGCAGGTGGGATCCTTCTAATAAGGGATGCTTATTTCTCCTTCTCCCATGGGAAAGCTTTTCCAGCTCTGTCCTCGTCTAACACTTAGACATTTAACTAGCCAGTGCATTTGTGCTGGAAATTAAATGTAAAAAAATTCCTCTTGTGCCCAAACTGCTTTTTGTCTTGCACATTGTTGGTGGAGTCAGGGGTCACTCCAGCTCTCAGTGTAAAAATAGGCAGGGTCTGATGCTGGTAATCTCCCTGATCTATTCAAAGGCTGCAATTGTACCACTAGACTTTCATTTGGAAACTGAAATGAATTATTTTTAATCTTCTTTTGTGAGATTAACTAAATACGTACGGTTCTTTGTACCTGTTACCATCTGAATGAGATCTTTCCTAAATTGGGATGCCTGGGCCTGAGCAATGACACTGATCTTCAGCTTCTCCTGAGCAGACCTTCTGTAATAATTGCAGAAACTCATTAGCCTCTCTTGTGGCCCAGGCACATCATCAGCTTGTTCTATCAACAAATACACAAAGGTTGTCATCTTCCCGGGGCATCTATTACACTCAAATAGAAACTGCTTTTTTCCTGTGGGTTTTTTTCTTTTTCCTGTTCTTGTTTCAACACTTTCCCTGGAATGAATACCTGGTTGTTTCAGGATCTCTATGGGCACGTGTGAGATTGGCAGCCATCAGTATGGTGTGTCTGAGAAGCATCTAGGGGTGAAGGTGATCGGGCCAAATTTGTCAGTATTGCTCAGCAATTCTGGCTCCTGGACAGCAAATCTGAGCAGCTGTGTTAAGGGCAGTGTCTTCCTGCCTGGTAAGGGATGGAAGCATTGCACTGGGATGCTGGAAAGATGCCACTGTGGAGATGTTTTTTCCTTCCCTGTGGGGGTATTTCTGCAGACCCTGCAGGTGGCTGGAGGGAAGGCTGGTGTGGGCTTTCCAGCCTTTTCTCTACCTGGTTTAGGAAACGGTGGAGGCGGGAATTTGAACGTGTGAAGGTGACAGGATGAGAGGAAATGGCCTCAGGCTGTGCTGGGGAGGTTTACAGAATAGATGAGAGGAAAAATATCTTCACTGGAAGGGTGGTCAGGCAGTGGAACAGGCTTCCCAGGGAAGTGGTGGAGTCACCATTCCTGGAGGAGTTCAAAAGTCATGTGCAGGTGGCACTCGAGGGTAGTGGTTCAGTGGTGAACGTGGTGGTGCTGTGTTAACGACTGGACTCCAAGATCTTTGAGGCCTTTTCCAACGTTCATGATTTTAAACTGGATCAGGGCTTTACCTCTGATCTCTGACTGCCCAGAGACTGTGGTGTTGTCTTTTTAGAGTAAAGAAATCAAGTGTTTGTGTCTCTTCTTGGGAAGGCTTTAGAGGAGGCCCTGTTGTGACCTCAGGGGCCCGCGTGGCCCTGCCTGGGTTTTCATGGCCCAGTCTGCCCTGCTGCACTTGAAGCTGTCCCAGTTTTAAGCTGTTTTAATAATAACTATGGCAATTGTCCCCCAGAGTCAAATGCAAAGCAAGTGCATTGTGCAGTATTTTAGACAACAGTGGGTACTGAGTGATGCTTGAGGTCAGGTGGCCTCAAGTTCCCAAAATTGGCCACTCATACAGCAAGGTACAGTTGATTTTCCTCCTTCTTGCACTGGATGAAGTAACACACAAAGTATTGTCTCTAATCATCAGGTCAACTCCTGTGAAAGGAAGTCTGATCAAACCCTTAATTTATCTTCAATTGATTAGATAGTACTGACACGTTGAGAAGATGCTTATAAAGACTACTTCAACCTTAATAAATTCCAGAGAAAAAAAAGACAGTTCTTAATTTTCCAGTTGGCTACATCGAATTTGTTAAAGCCACATTCTGTGAAAATTGGCTCACCCTAGAGAGCTTCAGGTCTATCACGTTGTGCCTTAACAAAGGGCCTCAGTAAAGCAGCAGATGAGTATCAAAGACCTGAATGGCTGAGTGTGGTGGGTAGTTTAAAATTACATATTAAAGGCATTGTTATTGCCCTCGTGAGTGGTGCAGCTCTTTTAGAGGTTTTGGTGCTCTCAGAAAGGAGACCTTGGCATCAGGAGGAGGAAATATGAATTGATTCAGCCAGGACCGGTGATTTTTGAGTCTGTAAATTACTTTAACCCAGGTTGACTTCATCCTTTTGTTTTTCCTCTTGGAATCCAGCCACCCAAAAACGCAATGGGGTCTGTGCAAAGGGTCTGGTCCTTCTGGAGGGTGGGAGGGAACACAGATGTCTGCTCACAATTCCCAAGGAGTCAGTCCCTGTGAGATAAACAAGGCACAGCTGCTGTCGTGGGCACTCATTTACAAATGAGACCCTTTTGCACCGACTTCAGTGAGCAGCCTCATTCCCTAATGGAGCAATTACCGTGCCAGCAACGGGAGCGTGCGTGTTCCTCGTGAGCTTCTTTTGTGGATGTCCTGCAATAAATCTGCTTTATGTTGCTCTTGACTAAGCTGATACCCACAGAGGAGACGATTGCACAGCCAAGGGTATGGTGGAAGGAGAATGCCTGGTGTCTGGGGATGATGCATCCTCCTTCCAGCGCTGCTCTCGATTCCAGCTCTGTGCAGGGCTGGGGTGTTTGTAGAGCAAGCCTTTCAATATTTGTTAAAGCTATCTACGGTATTGAGTAGGGCTCCCTTTTTTTGTTGGAATAGAGTTACTGAATGTATGCACAGAGATGTTTCCAATAGGATTATTTTATAAAGCAGAAAATAAAACAGAGCCCTCTCCAGCTTGAGAAACATGCTGGGGTTTTTTTTCTTGAATTCTTACTGAATGTAGAAATTAAAGCTCTTCTTAAAGAAAAAGAAGGTTTTTATTTTTGCCTTGCAAGGCCAAGTCTGATCTCGGTGCCATTTTTTCACTGATTTCAAGGAGCACCAGGTCCTAATTTGTAACCACAAACTTTCTATTATGTGAGTTAGAAGTAATTAAAATCTAAATGGGCTGTTTCTGGCTGAGGTCTAAGGACTTCAAATACTGTAGCTGCAGAATAGAAGGTCTTCTAATCAATTGTAGTTGATCTTTGCTCCTCTTTAGGACTTGGGGGAATGGGAATTCAGTAAAGAAGAAAATCTAAAAAAAAAGAAAATCTTAATTTTTGAGGGTAGATTTTTTTTTTCTCCATCAGTGATGCTCTTGGTGAGAGCAGGTGAATGAAGGCTGTTTGTGAGGAATGGGGTGGATCCACCAGAGTGGATTAGGAAACTGAATCTGTGGTTTACTCTTCAATTCACTTGTGATGTGGCTTGAGAATGAATCCAAGTGGAAAACTAAGCTCCTCTTGATCTAGTGGTTTAAAATCAATGATGAGGAGGGCAGGCAAGCACCTAAGGAAATCACTGCCTTGATGTGGACTGTGGCACTTCTGTCTTCCAAAGGCACTTGGGGAAACAAATGATGTGAGATGAGCTCTGGCCAGATCCTGGATTTTCATCTTTCCCCACCTTGAGCAATACATTCTCAAGGACAAGTTGGAAGCACTGGAGCATTTTGCCTATACTGCAAGTATCGCAGTAATGAAAACTTCAGTTCAAATCACTGCATAACTCCAGGAAAATTGGAATTTTTTTTTTCATTTAGAGCAAGTAAATTTCTAGCTCTTGTGGAGAGAAACCTTGAGCTAAGTATAGCCTAAAGCATTTAAACAGACGGCAGATGAAAATAATGCAATGGTTGCAGCTTTTTTAATAATGACTCTTAGGGCTTAATTCATGACTTTAAGGCTCTTGGGGTTGGAAGTCTGAGGACTCCTGAGGTCTGAGGCACATCAATAACAGTAATAGCCTCTCCATGGATTGATGAGCTGAGCTGAGCAATGAAGGGAACCAGCTGTGCTCAGTAATGGTGGCAGATACATCACAGCTCCCGAGTGGGGCCCTGCCTGCAGTACCTGGGATGCTTTCACCTGGGAAATGGGTCCTGAACAGATCAGCCGGGGCTCCTGACCTCATGGGCGTAGTCTTCCATTCTCAGTTGGGTCAGACTTCTTCATCTCCAGCACGCGCACATCCTTCAGGAGAAAGCAGGCCTCAGGGATGGTTTCCAGGCCCTTCACAGTGCCCCCCGCTCCCACTGTGGCTGTTTGTCCGCATGGAAACTCCTGGTCTTGGTTTGTGCCCTTGAACCTCCCCACATCAGAGCCATCACCTGGGGGTTAGCACAGCTTCTGCATATCGAAGGGCTCTGCTGGAGGTGCACAGAAGTGAAATCTTTGAACCTGGATGATTAATGGTGGGGGTTGTAGCTGCAAATCCCTGGATTTTGTTCTTAACAAAAGTAGTAAGGCAATATATCCTGGCTGTCAGGGTAGTGGTTCGGGCAGAGCTGCTGCTGCTAGAGTGGAAAGCTGCTCCTCTCCAGCAAATAGCTGTGTGAGATTCCGACTCCCTGCTCATCTGAATGGAGGGAAAAAACCCAACCCACCCTGTTTAGCAGGCAAGTCAGCTCTCCCGCAGTCTGATAAATACTCCAGGCTTGATAGTCCTGCTTCCCCCACAGCAGTGCTGGTAGCCATTTGCCAGCTGCTTGCTCTGACCTCCAGTCACCGGTGTCTGTCAACACGCTGTTTTTCAGAGGTGGCACTGTGAGATCTAGCAACAGTCAAGTAATCTGCACCATTGCCTGAAGATCTATTGGGCAAACTGAGCGAGGCAAGAGCCAGAGCTGGAAATTTCCTTATGCTTCCAGTCTTAACTGCAAGAGGCTTCACAAACAAGAAAAAAAAAAAAAAAAAAAAAAGAAAAGGACTTTCAAGTCACATAAAACCACGCTCATAGGCCAGGCTGCCTATGAACAGCTTATATGAGAGCATCTATTTGGACTAATGTTGATTTGATTTAAATTTTAATATAGGAGGGAAGCAGAGCTCTTGAATGGGCTTTAATGTGCTTTGTGCATAGGAGCAGGACAGCTGTGTGTTCCTCTGGCTAAACTGAATTTCAGATTGTTTTCCCAGGTGAGATTTGTTTGGTTAAAAGGAACTCAAGAACATGGATTATGAGTCTTGTGCAGCTCCTAGCTGCTCTTGGCAGTGCTGGTCCCACGCAGAAGGGTGAATTGGCCCGCTCGTGCAGCAGATGGGTGTGTTTGGACCTCTGAGAGGTAACACCTTTGTCCCAGCAAAACTTCTGATGAGGTAAAGACCTGTCTGTAGAAAGAAGCTTGAGCTGTGCTGAGTGTGTAGATGTTTATCACATCCCATAAATATTCTGCAGCAAATAGCAGCGGCTATAAACCAAAAATGTATATGATTTCGTTATCAGCAAAACACTCGCACTGTCACTTGAATTCTCAATCAGAAACTTTGCCAAACCAGCAAATTTTTCATTGTTTCAGCTGAGAAAGTTTCTTGGAAACAAAATCACACTCCAGAATTAATAAACGCTGATCTGAAAGTTCCCTTTCAAGGGGATGGTTTGCTGGGCAGGAATTCAAGTTCTCTTGTTCGAGTGAGGCAGCTTGTTCTCTTCTGGAGCGCTGCGAGGCAGCACCTGTGCCACCAAGGGTGGCTCCCTCTGGGCTCTGGGACACCAGCTGCCACCAGGAGTGGGATGGCAGTACATGGCTCGGGGTCCAGCTCTGCAAAGCAGCTGGTGCCCTCAGTGGTCTGGCTGCTGGGCACAGCTTGCTGTTCATTCAGCATCTCCTGCAAGGAGGAGGCTCAGGTTCTCCTTTTCGTTGCCAACAGCTCTGATGCAGCCTAGGAAAGTGGGTTTTTCTCTGCCCTCTTGCAGTGTTTGTTCTCTTTAGGTGGTGGTTGGCATTGAAAAGTCTCTCTGCAAGGACAGAGCAGGAAGGCAGCACAAACTGGACACGTGTTGGTGCAAAGTGTGCTGCTGCAATCCTGCTGGCCTAGGTTTTGGGTTGGGTTTTTTCCCCAGCTGTGTGAAGAAGGTACTAGAAGCCTGGTATGTTTTTGAAGCCCAGAGCCTCTCTGAACGTTTTCTTTCTGCCCCGCTGGGCTCCTTGCACATCAGGTAGGGGTTGACCAGCACAAAGTCAGTGGCCTCTTGGTTGCTGTGAGCTTAGGGCTGAAAAAGCCATTTTCTGTCTGAATGTGGGGCTGGTGGCACAAGGCTGTCACAATAAGCCAGAGCTGCTGCATGAAGGGAGGCATCTCCCAGCTGCTGCAAAGCTAAGACAGAGGTTTGTGACTGCAATGTCCCTGCTGTGAGTGCCTTGGCTGATCTCCTGGTTTTTCCTGGTCTCCCTGTGTTGTCCTTTCTATATGAGCTTGCAGGAAAATGTTCTTGCTTGCTTCCCACTCCCAGCCGTGCCCAGGCAGCCCTGTTGGGATCCTGATATGCAAAACAAACTGGGGATGGACTTGAAGAGCTAATTTCCTCCACCCTGTCTAGTGCTGACACTTGAGGTCATTGGCTGCCTTGTGTTAGACCCTTAATGAACTTAAGTTCATTTAGCTCTGTTAAGCCATCCAGGTGTCTCTGCCTGTCATTACGTGGTCTGCATCTCTAACACACTCACTTTCCTTACTCATTTTCTCAGCCTGTTTTTAGCCTTCTGCTCAGGTTCCTGTGACCCCAGGTAAGACCAGTGGTCCCTGTAAAACACAGCAGTCTGACGTGAGCTGTCTGCTGTGCTGGGTCTTAGGCTGGCTGTCCCTCTCTTGTCCCCAGCCCGTGGCCCTAATTAGAGGTACCTTATTGAAATGCCAGATCTGCCTGCCTTGGAGTCATCTTCTAACCCCTTCTATCAGCTAACAGCTCCCCTGATGCTCTTCCAGCAGATACTCATCCTGGCCAGCAAAACCCAAGCTGAGCAGCCATTGCCATTTAATTCTTGGCCGATGAATTTGCAGACTATCCTGAGCTGGAAGGAGCCCACGAGGATCATTGAAATCTAACTGGTCCTGCCCAGGACCACCCCAAAAATCACATCACATGCCTGAGTGTTGACCAAGCAGTCCCTAACTCTGGCAGGCTTGGTGCTGTGCTTGGTGAATGAGCCAGCAGTTTCCTTGAAAGCCAAGTGCAGGTTTTATTTCCTTTGGGTTATTGTCATTTTTTTTCCTGTTGTATTGCTTCTACACTCGTAGCTACAGCAGTAGGTTAAGGAAACAAGTCTACTCTGTGAGATGCAGCAGAGCCTCTGGAAAACAGCCTACCACCTCCATGCAGGGCGATGTCTGTGCTGTGCAGAGCAGTCTGCACCTAGTGCTTTGGGGTGTGCTTGGCACTGGCTGCTTGTGTCAATTTGGCATCACTGCTGGAGCCCAAAAATGCCTCAAAGACACAATCCAGACTCACAGCTTTCCACTGTTCCCTTTTTGTCTCCCTGAGTTAAACAGCAGAAGCCAGCAATGGTGATTTTTGCGTGTGCTGTATTCCCATGTCACAGTGCAAAGCCTTTAACAACCCATGGCAGCTCACTGGCACCAAACAGGGGCTGGTCCTTGGGGTGCCAGAGGGGGTCTGCCCCACCTCTGCACCCAGGCAAACACTGATGAAATATGGATACAGGGGCCTGGCAACATGGTGTGGTTAGAAGGCTTCCCAAAGCTTCAACTGCTGCTTGAGACCACTTCTCCTGCTGTTACAGATTCTTCCCTCCCTCAGGAAAGAAGAGATAAGCCAAAGGGAGTATTAATCTGTGCCTCATTAGTGCTTTTCTGCCTTCTGCTGATACTCTCCAGTGGCACTGCTAGGACATTCTCTCCATCTTACCATCTGATCTGGTTGATGATGTCCCACCTCGATTCCTCCTTGCCCAGCTTTGGCTTGGGGAAGTTGTGGCAGGACAAAGCTTCACGTGAGCTTGTTGCCCTTTGCTGTGCACAGCTGCTGACTCCAAAAGAGGTCTGTGCAAAGGATGCTCCCTAAGAGTTGAGCACTGGGATGCTTCTGACTGCCTGGATAAATCAGGACACAGTTTGTGCCTGAGAACTGCCCAGCTGTGAAGCACAGCCCAACCAGTGACCACGTGGGGTGCACAGGTTTAGCAGATTTAGAAAAAAGACCCAGCTTTTGTCAGTTTGTGGCCATTCAGAGATCCCTGCCCCGTTGTGGTGATGGGAGGTGAACCTGCACCTGTGTGTGCTCAGCAGCCGTCCCTCGTGTGTGTGGGGAGGGGGAGAGCCAGCAAGAGGAGCCTTTGGGAGGATGAACTCTGGACCTCTGCATGTGTAACTTCTTTTGCATCCTTTAATACCCCTTTGGAGCAGTAAGGTTGTTCAAGAAATGTCGTCTCTAGTGTTGGCATTAATCTGAAGGAAATGCTAGATTACATCTCCCACCAGCAGATTTTAACTTGAAGACACACTGTATTTCAACAATCAGAAGTGTTGTTTGGATATAAACAAAAAATTAATTCCAGTGAAACTTACTGAATAAGCATTAAATATTTTAGGTTCACTGAATGTGATATAGGTTGTTTTCAAGAAAGCCTTAATTTAATAAGGAACTGGAGATTTTTAACTGCTTATCTTCCACTCTTGGCCAATTATACTCTGTAGCCAGAATTAAAAAGCATTAGATAAAATATCTTCCCTTTGGAACAGAATGAACATGCAGAAAAGGAAGAGCCTTGGAATATCCTTGCCTTGAATTTCAAATAAGCTGCTTATCTGATGAAGCTGGAGATACTCATCCAAAGTCTCTGCAGTCAGGAGGGCTGGGGTGGGTTGTAAGAACATCCATAAAATGCTACCCTGGCCTCACTTGTGTGAAGCATTGGCCTGAGCACTGAAATTGGCGTTTGATCAAGGGAGAGTTTTGTCATCCTGTCTGTGCAGGACCTCTGTGTCAACACTGACCAGACCTTGTACCAGCCTGCCAGCAGTGCCAAAACAAGGAGGCGTTTTCTGCTCTTGGCCTGAGCCTGGGGAATTGGTTGGACTCAGGGATGTTCAATAATACCTTCTTCCAACCTAATTGCCAAGACTTTTGGAAGGACTTCCAAATGAACTTCTCAAATCCCCAAGACCTTTTCTGAAAACTCTTTGCCCACTTTAAACTGCTGTGAAGCATTTTGAGGACAAAAATCTTTTCCTTTCAAATACTACAGGGGTTTAAATCCTCCTCCCACTCATTCCTTGGGCTGCGTTTTCTGCACAGCAATTATCAGCCTTTGCTAATTTTTATCAGCATTATTAAATGCTTGTAGTCTTAAGTAGATCTTACATTCACCTGATTAGTGAATACTCAATATTTAAACCCTTTCACAGTTCTGAACCTTGATCCTGTTGTACTTTTTTAATACTTCTGTGTTTGATGGCAGATTTGCACCAGGGATGATGGACTGGTCACTTTTAGCTGGGCTGTTTTGTAGTGTCCAGGAGACCCAGCCCTCCTGGGTGGTGTCACAGCTTTCTTGAGGACTCAGCAGGGCTCTCCAGTGCTCAGGATGAGGCCCAAGCAGCCCCTCCTGTTGAAAAGTGTGTCTGGCTCCTGCCCTCCAAACTGATTCTGTTGCGAGTGTTTTGCCAGGCTTCTCATCAGCATGGCGTGCTGAGTCAGAAAAATGCAATTCACCATATATTAGGAAGAATAAGCAATTATCCCTTGTCAATTATGCCTTCAATCAGTGCGTATAAACAGCTGGTGATGCAGAACAGTCTTCACTTAAAATCAGAGAACCTTTTAGGAGAGTTGGTTCATTTCCATATATTTACCAAATTTTCTTCCTGCAAAAATATCATGTCTTAAAAAAAAAAAAAAAATAAAAATCTTGGTCTCTGGGGCAAGTGATGTATTTTTAGGTGTGACTAATTAGCAAACATGTGGAGGGGGGGCTGTTTAAAAGCTGCTCTGAGAGGAGCTCTGTCACTTGAAACGTTCAGGAGGTTGTTGCTGGTTATTGTGCCTCTCTCAGATGGACAAGGTTGGCTCCTGATCCACAAGTGCCAAACTCTTGCCCACCAACTTTTCCTGGAGCCTGATGCGTGGGAATTCTCCGCAGGCAGATCCCAGAGGGAGCAGCGTTGGTGCTGTGTGTGGGGTGGTGCTCCTTGGTGAGCATCGCTAATGAACCATTATAAGGCCAGGCATAGCATGCATGGCAGTTGATTTTGACTTTAATTTTATTTAATAGTTCATAACACTTAATTTCAATATTTAACAAGCTTAAACGGAACAAGTTGTGTGCTTTTTATGTTAATTGGCAATATTTTGCTGCTGACTGCTCCTGTGCTCTTAACCCTCTTAACTCTTTCCCTTGACCTTAATTGATGCTCTCCAGGCTTTCTGCTGTGACACAACTGAAACGGGTTATTTCTTCTGGTTGTTACTGCTTCTGAATAGAGAATATTCACCAGAGTGAGGGGGAATGGCAGCTGAGTCCCTGGCGATGCCTCCTGAGGTGGCTGCGTGGTCTGGAGGGGTGTGTGGTCATCCAGGCACCTGCAAAACCTTTGGGGAGGATGTTTGCCCTTTCCCTTGAACAGAAATGCACAATTTTAATTGCAGACAACCAATTTTTTCCAAACATAAATGCTTTGAACCACCTGAGGCCAAGTACAGTTTGCAATTGCAGGCAAAGGCAGGAAAACTGCAGATCCTTTTCCATGACTGATACGCTTCATCTACCAAAAGAAGTTGGATTCATTTCGCTTTGCTAAATCATTGCTGTTTTAGGCCAAAATGGACTTTACCAAGGAGTGGAACAAATGACACCATTTTGCTGGTGTGTGCAATGGATGGCTTGGGACATGATTGGTTTTGGGAAGAGGCAAAAAAGAATAAACAGCTCTTGGAGATGGTTTTGTGGAGAAAAGGCCTTCAACCCTCGCCCCCAGTGTGGCATTAATTTTTCTCTGCCACCAGAGCTAAGCAAGGATTATTTTTCTCCTCTTGAGGGATGGATGGGTAAAACAGCAGCAAAACCCCTGCTGTGCACAGTCCTCTGTCTGATTAAATTTTAGTCAGACGACTTCTTTCCATCCATGGCCTCTCTGCCTACTGCTTGTAAAGCAACAGAGTACAGTGATTTGTCCAGCCTGTGTTCCTGTTAATATAGAGTACATCATATTAGAGGGTCTAATGGGTGCTGGGAGCACTTCTACATAACTCATCAATATGCTTATGGAGTGCACCTTCCCTCACCTTTCTCCAGGGTGTCTATAAAAGTACGGATGTGCAGTCGGTGCTCATCATTAAACCAGAGGTAGTAAGTACTATTTCATCTCATGGGATTGTGAAAGTATGGGCTGTGTAAACTCATTTGCACCAGCCGGAGGTTAGAGGCCTAGATCTAAACTTCATCTTATCACTATCTTATCACTGGAGTTAATATATGGTGATAGGTGCAGATAGCAGAATGATTGATTGACTGAGGTTAATTTGTGTGCTGGCTGAGAGATGTGGTGGGGAAGGGAGACATCCATCACAGGAATGAGTTATATATAAATATATATATATATGTGTGTGTGTGTTAGGATCAACTGCTGCTGCTCAGCTTATCAGGAGCAGTGGAAAACTGAAGCTATGTCAAACAAAACTAGAATTATTTGTGTCTCTGTCACTGCTGCTCCTTGTCTTGGCTGGATCAGCCTGTACTGAGTTTGAGACCTTCATGTGTTGGGATGTATGGGGCTGTGCCTGGAGTGTTCCCTGGGGTGGGACACATCTCATCCCATGTGTGCAGAGCTGCTCGTGGTGCAGGGACTCACAGGGTCTCACCTGATCTGCCCTTGCCCTGCTCCTGCACCATCAGTCTCTCTGCATTGGCAGCATGCAGGGATCACTCTCCAACAGCCCCAGCCTGACACCCCTTCTCCTGCAGGAGGAAGATCATGTGTGGAGAAGCATTGATTCTTCTTGCCGCAAAATGAATGCTCCCATCAGTGAAGTCTGCAGCACACGGGCAAGTGATGCCCAAACCACTGCCTGAGGCTCAAGTGATGCTGGTACTGAACAAGTGTGTGCATTTGGCTTGGCTGTGACCTTCAGACAGGGACACCGGGCAAACCCTCATAATCCTTACAGCTGGGATGGCATGGCCCTGGCAGCAGGGAGGTGCTGGTGGTCTCTCTTCCTTCTGCTCTTCCCTTCGAGAATTCCCAGCTCGTGGACAGAAGTGCTTAAAGCCACATACTGACCTGCAGGGAAGAAGGATTTATTGCTCCTCCCTGGGCTATGAGTGAGTGCCACAGGGCTGTGACTGATGCCGTGAGCCTCCACCCTGGTGTGTTGATGGAGGGCTTGGCAGGACTGGTCCTCTGCTCGGGGCATCTCTGCAGCTCGGCTCACAGCGGTGAGCTCGGCTCTCGGCAAGGGAACAGAACGGCTCCTGGGTGGGAGAAACGTGGACCGTGCCAGCCAAAGCTGTTTGTTCTCCGTGGGAAGCAGTGTTAGCAGAAATTGGAATTTACAAGGCCTTGCTGCACAATTATTTAAGTGTATATTGGTCTCTCCCCTCTCCTACCTCTTTTATGGGTTGGTGCAGTCCCTGCTCCGCTCAGGTCCAGAGGAGCCAGATGACCACTGCCAGCTGCAATAACTCTGTGGGCAATAACAGGAGCTGCTGCAGTTTAGCAATTGTTAACTATGTTCTTTATTGAATTTTGTTATGGCTGTGCAATTAAGCTCACCTTAGTATGTTACACCTAATGTGTTTATTAAGAAATCTAGTGAACCAAAACAAACATATCCATCCCATCTGACAAACTTGTTTTCCACCAAAGTTAATTAAAGAGGAGGATTCCTCCTGACTTAAATGCTTTCTTGCTTTGCACCTTAAAACCAGCTAATTTTAAACTAATTGGATTGTTAACCATTCTCAACAGAGAGCAATTCTGACTGCAGGGGTTTCCCAAGTGCACGGGGACATAGTGGGCACCGTGCAGGTTAAGCAGGACCAAGCCTGGTGCAGGGCAGCAGGGCAGGGAATATTTTATGTGTAGGTCAGGCAGTGAAACGGAGGGTGGTTCTCTGAAGCCAGGAGCTGAGATATCTGAAGAAACCCCTGGGGGATTTTGGCTTGGGTGAACTCACTGCTAACCTGGAGGGCACTGGCTTCCTGTGAACTATTTTGTCTTCATCTTGGGGAAATTCTGCAGTCTCTGCAGGACTGTTCAGTTTAGCAGGCACACTGGGTTTTGACAGCAATGTCTCTTTCAGGTGGATGTTATTGCAGGAACTGTGGGAACTGTTGTGTCAAGGCGGAGCCAGGTCAGCAAATCCTTTAAATGCTCAGGTGTCCAGAGAAGGAGGTTTGCAATGTCTGTATTAACGTAAAAGGAGGCAGTGAGGAAAGCTTCCAGGCAAGTGTGTTCCTTCCTATTTTGTTTTTTGTTCTTTTTTTAAGACTACATCACTGTTCTAATAAAATACAAAGCTTCCAGGAAGAAGCACTGCCTCTCTCTAACACTCACAGACCAGGGGATATCGACTTCTTTAAATCTTCCAGAGGGAAGATGTGCCCAAAAAGGTGATGAGTGGAGGCAGGGTCGAACACCAACACCTGAGCTGCGCTGGCTTCCCGGCTCTGGAGAAATGAGGGGTGTGCTGTGAGGGAGCTCAACCAGAAGTATGTATCTGGCCATGTCCATGGAGAGCCAGTCGTTCCCAGAGACCTTCTGAGACAGTGACTCTAAAGTTTGCAAGCAAACTTTCCTTCCTAAAGACCAGTGAAGAGACACTGTCAGCTCTGTCATTCTGTTCAGCTTAATACTGCAATCTCTTTAAAAGCCATCATCTGCTATTTGTTAAGTAAGAGTGATATTTTTTTTTAATAGTGAGAAAGCTGTTTACTTATATTTGAATGTCATCTAAGATTAAAAACTTTATTCAATTACCTTCTGAATGGTACCTCGGTATGAGCTGATGATAGACAAGTAGTAATGTGAATTGATTTGATTTCGTCTGAGAGATTCATCACAGGAGGTGAAAACCCAAAATATTCCTCAGCAGTAAATTAATATTCTCTTCCTGCTCATAAAAGATCAAATGCTTGTGGTATTCATATATTTTAAGCTTGTTAAGATTCAAATTGTGGATGGTCTTGTAAAGTTTTCTATTGCCCTTTGTGAGGAGTAGCTGTTTATTCATTATTTCTGTAATGAAAAGTGAGCTCTAGCTCATCAACACTGATTTCCATTCCACAATGTCTGCACCTCTGGTTTCAGGGAGGGCAGAGCCGGGAGTTGCTGCATGGCTGAATCTCTTTAAAACAGTTAAACCTCAAATTACATCAGGACTGGACCTTCTTCTGTCTCCCCATGGAAAGCCAACTTCTGATTTTTCAGGCTGTTGCACTGTTGCAGGTGCTATTCAGGCTGGTTCAGCACCTTTCCACCCCATTCCCAGTGCCTCTCCCACTTTCTTCACTGTACCCAAAGGCTGAGAGCCATGCCACAGTGCAATTAAACCAAATTATCTCCAGCATCCTTGAGTGAGTGATGCCCTGGAAAGCCTGGTTTGGCTGTACTGCTCACATCTTGGCTGTGTTGTTCCTGTCTGGTTCCTGCAGTGGCGCGTGGAGATACCAAAGCACAAAGACACATGTTTGGAGAGGGCAGCAGACCCTGCTGAGGCTCCTTGGGGCAGGACTCATCTCTTCTGTAATCTCTCTGATTGTTTGTGTGCTGCTGGTTGCTCCTGCAAATAGCTGCTGAACCTGAGATCAGGATGCTTTTGATTAAGACATGCTGGGATGGAGACAGAATGTGCCTGCCTGATGTTTCCAAAATAGGAAACCTTCCTAGCACTGCCACGTTATGGCTTGGAGATGGGAAAATTATGCACTGGCTTCTCAGGAATTTTCATATATTTTTTTTTTCTCTGTAGCACTCGAGTCACATTCATTTAATAACCTTACACGGCGTGGGTTTGGGGGGAAGTTTGTGCAATGCCACGCAGCTTAATTTGAATTGTATAGCAGTTTAGTACCACTTGGTGTGTGCAGCCTTTCCAGGTTCTATTTCTTTCATAGCCATACAGACATTTTCCTGCTGACGAAGTCTCTGCCACTTTGCCCATAGAGGGAAAATTGTGCTTGCAGTCTTGGAGCTGAAGAATCGTTGTGCCCAGGGAAAACTCAGGTTGGGAATGTGCTCCTGCAAGGTGCCTTTGTAGAAGGTCTCCCGAAGGGCAACACAGCCAGCTAAGGTCCAGACCAATGTCCTGTTTGGTGCTGGACCTTCCTGGCATGGCCCAGGGAAATTGTGCTTTGGGCTTTTCCACAGTAAGTTGGGTTTGGCTGGGGCTGGGACTGTACTGATTAACAGCCATAAACACTGAGTTTCCCTGTCTGGTGGCAGAAGAATGGTCCTGGTCCTTTCCTTTGCCAATGGCTGTATTTTTCTAAAGCTCACCTCAGTGCTGCTGGCCCTCGTGGGGCAGGGGATTTGGTGCGTGCCTGATGTCCAGCTTTGGTGCCTCGGGGGTATCCACAGTGTACAGCTGGAGATGGAGGGTCTGGGCCTCCCCTTTGCCAGCATGAAGTAAACTTCACACCATGTCATTGGCAATGATGTGAATGAGTTTGCAGAGGAGAGGGGATGGACTGAAACTATGTGAAGAAACAAAGCTGTGCTGCAGCTCTGGAGAGAACTGCAGGCTTGGGGAGCATCAGAAACTGGATAGTTTAGGGCATAAAATTTCTACAGAACTTTCCTGAAACTAAGGACATAGACACCACTGTCCTTGTCTACTTCAAAGGACAATAAATTGTTACATTCCCTAAAAAAAAGAGCTCATTTTGTGTGTAGGCTTGTTAAGTACCTAAGATGTGAGAATTGAATTTCATCAACCGTAGAAACTCAGACTAACCTTAAAAAAATTAAGCCATGGCTAAGATAAAAGATGGGAGGGCAAGAACGTAGCATGTGTGTATTCTGGTCACCTCTTGGAGAGTTTCTTGCTGCTAATAACTTTTGTAGCACCCCTTCTTTTTCTAGTTCCGACCAGCACTTTCCCATGCAGCTTTATTTCCAAGTTCCTTCCAGATGTCCAAATAGATTAGCCCTACCACATTTTTCCCGTGGAAAACTGGTTATCTTTTTAAAAGGAAGATATTGGATTCAGTCTGGCATGAGCTTCTCTTTGTACACCCATGCTCCATTTTATACTGCTTTCCATTAACCACCATATCTTTTAATTATTGTTCCCTTCATAACTTGTTCAGGAAATCTTCCACGCTGCTGCAGTTGGATTAATGGGCTTCTCTTAAACATAGTTTTATATTTGCTGTTTCCTAGCACACGCTGCCATTTATGCCTTGATAGATTTATTTTTTTTAATTATCATTATCCTCAGGAATTACCCAGCCCCCAGAACTTAAGTGCGTTAAGCTCCGGCTCTTACTTTCACTTCAGATGGGAGTGATTTCCATTTCTATTAACTCATTCATATTAGTCATTCTATTTGTGCCCCATCACTCAAAGTCCACTTTTTTGAGTGCAAATTGAAGTTAAATTTTCATTTAGGTTTGAGATTGCACCAAGTTATATTGATTTTCTATTCCATTCTTGTCATGCAAGAGCCCCGTGGTAGATGCTGCACTGAAGAGGCCTTGGTCAGTGGTGGCAGCCCTACAGGAGAAGCAGGGGATGCAGGGACTCTTTCCTGGTATGATCCTCCAGTCCTCAGTGGTTTGTTTGAAGGTGCCACGAGGAGCCCTGTGCCTTTTTGCCATCTGTTTTACGTGCTGAACAGCATCTGGTTGGTTTGGGCAGCAGTGCCTCCAGTACCCTGCGGCTGGCTCTGGGTCCTGCCAAAGTCATCTGGATACTGAAGGCTCTTGCTCAGCGTTGTTGTGTTGTCGCACTCGTTCCTTGGTGGTTTCTCACCTGCCATATTCAGTTCCCTCAATGAGCTGAAGTTTTGTTAACTCCATCACCACCTTGAACATGCTGCTTGCGATGTCCCCCGGGTGTTTCTTCACTTCCCCTCCCTGTGCTCAGGGATCTTAGCCCTGATTTGAGTGGGGTAACTGAGCACTCTGGGAATCCTCTCGGGGTTCACCTTGTTTGAGATGCAAGAAATTGCCAGGTCTGCTGGGACATTGGTGTCACTTCACATTTTGCATTTATTTTCTTCCCTGTATTTTGGTCTCGTTACCAATGTAGGGCACTTTGAACCTTTGCAGGAAGTGCTCTCCACCCCTTTCCACTGACTGCACAAAATGCATAAGGGACGTGGCATAGTAAAATACGTTCCTTTGATGAACAGTTCTCCACACAGAGTGTGCTTTCAGACTCCTTCCTACAAGCCATGGCTTGAAGGGTGAACTGTGGAGGTCCCAGATGGGAGTGATAAGTTCAGGAGAGTAAGAGGATGGAAGTGTCCCCAAGGAAGGCTTGTAAATGGGATGTGCTCAGGGAAGGGGACCTGTGTCAGAGGTGGGGCAGAGGGAGGAAGGACTGTAATTGGGGAAAACAGAGCCCTCCTGCCAGGACTTTGTGTAGGTTGCTGTCATGGGAGGTAAAGAAAAGGTTTAGAAAAACCCAGCGCCCACTGGAATACTGAGAGCAGAACACTTTCTGCTAAACTGGAGTCTCCCAGTCCCCATGCTTGGCCAGAAAACAAGTTTTTGTTAAAAGAGGCACTGGCATTGTGCCTTAGAGCAGAATGAGAAATGCCTTGGGGTTTCACCAGGGAGAAGAGGAGGAAGAAAAAAAAAGCCATTCTTCCTAATTTGACATTCAGTGCAGCTTGTCCCGTGTTTCTTAACACTGCCTTAACACACTCTGGAAGATGCCATTCCCTCCACGCTGCTGTTATTTGCTTTATGGTTATCATTTATTTCTATTTATGCTATCTAAACTGCTCCTGCCCTGGGCACAAGTACAAGACACATTTTAGAAAGGGAGGAGGATAATCTAAACTGTCTGAGCTCTTCCTGAGCAGAGAATGGCCTTGAGATGACGGTGGAGGTTTGCTGGGTCAGGCCAGCCGCAGGAGCGGGATGGATCTGGAGGCAGGAGCTGAGCCCTGGGGCTGTAGCCCCCTCCCATATTCTCCCTGCTCTGAGGACCAGGAGAATCTGGTCCTGAGGGAAATGCAAAGGCCTTCATGAAGTCCCCTTTCTGCTGGGGTTTGCTCCTGTGTATGTTTGACTCACACATCTTGCTCCTCATGATGCTCTGAGGGCTCTCTCCCTGGTGCCAGCGAGGGAATTTGCCGGTGAGGGGCAGGGATGCAGCCCCTATAGCTCCAAGTATTGACCGAGGTGTTGGAACAGCTCTCCTGACCCCACTGAGAGAGGCAAAAATCTCCCATTAGATGCATCTGAACCCCCTGAGAAAGGGCTTGGGATACTTCATCTCTGGGAGAAACCTTTTCTTGCATGAAGGAGACTCTGCTGTTCCTACATACTCTCTTTGGATGGTTTTAGTAGATTCTTTTCAGGCTCAGTCTGGACATGGGATTGTGTTTCCTAGAAAAACCTATTTTCCTTAACAGCAGTTTAAAAAATGTTCTTGGCTAATATAGTTTGCCCCTCACAATGGCAAAGAGGGTAGTGTTATTTAAGACAAAGATTTCAATTTTGTATAAGGCTGAAATCTGCCCTGAAAGAAACGTGCTTGCAATTTTATTTTTTTTTCCTTTCAGCCAGGAAAACATGAGAATGCAGCCTGGAAAAGACCAAAGCCTTACTGTGCTTACAGGCTTTTTCTGTGATCAAAACCAAGTCCTTTCAGCTCAGACAGGGATCTGCTTTCTATCCAAGTCCAATTTACACTGACGTGGTTGTACAATGCCCCGAAACATGTTTGTGTTGGTATTTTTAAATAATTAATCGAGGGGTTTGTCGATGTTGTTGCATATGTTAAAATCAGTTAGGTTAAGGGAGAGCAACCAGCTTCCACAGCAGCGTTAATTAGGAGGAGAGGGAAGAAAATTGCAACAAGTAGAAAATCATGTTAGCATCCTCTAGGGGTTGGATGTGTTCTCAGTCACAGCAGTACCTGTGGGGTGCTCAGAGGGCTGAAGAGCCAAAATAACCATGACTGTGGGTCTTTCTGTGCTCAACAGAATAACAGTGGAACATATGATTGTAAAACGCTAGCTTGGAGCTCCTTGTAGTTATTGGTGCACAACAATTTGTCTGCATGTGGAGGAGGACATTTTTATTTAAAAAAAAAAACAAGTGGCCTTAGTTTAGCTCGGAATTTTTTTGTACAGAAAAAAAAAGTCTGCTTGCTGGGCCTGCTGAAATGAGAATTCTGGGGAAGTTGAGCCTGAGGAGGGTGGGGGATGCAAACTGTCTTGATGAGATTGGGTAGAATAACACAGAAACAAGTCCCTGAGCAAAATATTACCTGAAAGCATGCAAACAAAAACTGCAGAGGGTTGCAAACTGGCAGCTACCGTGTGATGTTAGTGGCTGGCTGGAGTAGTGCTGTGGGTTGTAAAGCTTCCTGAGCACTCCCCTCTGGACCCGCCTGCCTGGAAACACTGCTATCTTCTTACTGCTCTAAGTGAAGGGATAATTCATCTGTGTGTTTTTCTTCCTTTTTTTTTCCTTGAACATCGCTAACCCTGCAAATTAAAAAGGGACCCAGGAGTAATTAGGCTTTTCTTTTTCCTTTGTTAGGCGAATAAGTGATGGTGACAGCTGAAAAATGCACGTGGTCTTTCTATCCGAGTCTCCAGACCTTGAAGGTCCCCCAAGTAAAAGAGAAAATGTTCTGAGACACAGATTTTCTTGGATTCCCCATACAATATTTTTCTCGGGATTTTCAATTGTCTCTGTCTACACAGGTTATAAATCTAGTTCAGTAGAAGCAAGACCAATTTTAATGGAATTTTTTGTTAAGGCTAATTAAACATCTGGCTCCCTCATCACCACAAGCAGACAGAAGATTAACTATAAAATAAGGGCCAACTTCATATTTGAACAGGAGTTTTGGAGGACTTAATAACTCGCATTCCCCTTTTGCTTTATCAGTTGCTGTGTTTTCTGGCTGTCACAGGAAGCTGCTGGAAACTCAGGTGTTCTTGGCCACTTGCAAACGGCCTGCAGAACACACTTTACATTGGCAGGCATTCAAGGAATGGAAACTAATTGATTAAGACCACTGTCTCCACCAGTGATTCTTATTTCCTTGATCATGTCTTCATCGTCTGCAGTTTGCAGACGAGTCTTGACTTCACGCATCATAGTTCTGTCAGAAACCACACCGTCTGTTATGGAAATGCTGGGAGGCACTTGACAAATTTGGATCAGACACCTTTATTTCCCTCTGACATTTTGATGTAGGCGAGGCCTAATTGGGTTTCGAGCGCGATCGCTGTTCCTGTGGATAACATCCTCCCACAAGAGACGTTCAGAGCCCTTTGCCTCGCTCAGCTCGTAGCAGGGACAACGAGAATCTCCTGTGCTTCGCTGCACCTTCTGGGCCGTTCCTGCTGTTTGCTCCAAAACCTACATCTGTTACTTCTTTTCGAGGCTCTTGAGCCAAAACCTGGTGTTGAGTTGCCTTCAAAGTAGGCTGAGCTGGAAATGAGGAGCCTTCTCCAACAGATGGTCCAGATACAGCACCGGCCCCGTCCACGCTTCTCTCCTTTCCCACTTCTCATCCCCACTTGCTCCTCAGGATGGGGTTGCTGATGGTCTCCTGAGCCTGGATCTGATCTGCATTTGCTTGTTTTAATTCCCAGCTGTCACCACACTTGTCCCTTGCCCTGCTCTTGGGCATCTGCAGAAGGTGCTGTTCCTCTAGAGCCCGACCTGAGCTTACGATTTGTGGCTGGTTGTGGAAAGCTGACAGAGTAATGTCCCAAACAGGACCCCTGTCCTGGTGCTGGCAGGGAAGGAAGGGTAACTCCAGCTCCTGAGAAGAGCTTGGGTTCTCACGGACAATGGAAATGCCGGGATCACAGTTAAGTTTCTTCAGTCAGACCTTCTGTTCACCTTTTTTTGTAAATTGTTCAGTGTGTTCTTTTAGTATTTTCAGTCCTTTTATTCTGTCCTGATTTCAGCTGTGGAAGTCTTTCAAGTGATTTTGGCAAGAAATCCTTGAGAGCATTGGCTCGATATTCTCCCATGTTTAATATTTTGATGTAGCTCTTTTATTTCCATTTCCTTCTTTCTTTTTCTCTTTTGGCTTTTCAACCTTCATTTGTTAAAGAAACCTTTAAAACCAAAGAATATTTCTCATCTATAATGGCATGAATAAATGAATGTGAGCTCTGTGATTAATGTGCCTTTATGTAGTTTTATATAGTTTATCATCCCAGAAGGCGGGGAAAATGCTTTGTACTTGTTTTCTAGAGAGCGTGCAGGGAGCTTGAGACAGAGTCCAGTATTTAGGGAGAAGGCAACAGAAACAAAAGAGTGAGGATGCTCTGAATGCAGGAGTTAGTTATTAAAAAAGAAAAATCATTCAGTGAGCCCAGGACTTGTGCAGGGCAGAGGGTTTTTCCCTCTCTCGTTTGACAGATCTGCTGTCTTCCGAACTGAAGTTGTGATTTCAAGTTGAGGTGTAAGTCCTGCTGCTGCACCACCAGCACTGCTTGGTCCCACTGTGCTGGTGTGTGATGGCAGCGATGTCTGTAGTCATTCTGGTACAGAAGGGAGGCAGTGAATTACTCTGGGAATAATTTTCCCCTCCTACTGGTACACTCTTGTCCCCTGGAAGCACCAAGGGGATGCTCTGGGGACATGAGGAGTGTCTCCTCCCATGACAATTTAACTGCCCTGAGTACTTAGGCTGGCACTTGCCCTCCAAAGGGCTGAGATCTGTGAGCAAGCAAAAACAAAACAGAAAGTGGTGCTTTGACACTGATAGAAACCAGTGACGTGGTGCCAAATTAGAGCAGATCCAAATCCTGTAACAAAAAAAAAAAAAANAAAAAAAAAAAAAAAAAAGGCCGGAGTCAAGATCAATGTCTGTGACATTCAGCTGCTTTTAGCACAGAAATCACATAAGATATTCACTTAGTAGGAGGAAAGGAGGTTAAAATGGTTAGCTGAGAGAACAATTAGGCAATCTCCATTTTTTTTTTTTTTTGTATTAAACCAAAGCAAATTCAATTTTCTGGCTGTGCAGGCTCTTTTCCATTGTTGGTGCCTGAGTGAGGGTGAGGGATCAAATGTCTCTGGTTTGGAGAGTCTCTGTGTGCCCAGGGCAGGCAGGAGGGAGCAGCAGCAGGGGATGGGCCACTGAGGTGCTCGTGGTAGGGAACCTCAGGCAGGAAGGACGAGGCTGCCCTGGAGCTGCTTTATCTTTAGGGGCAGCTGTTATTTGTCCATAGAGGATATTTCAAGCTGTTGGGGCAGGGGGGGAGCTGGACCTGTTCCTACAACAAGCACTCTCTTTAGAGGGGGAGATGGAAGTGTAATCTCTTAATTACTCTGTTCCTCTGCTGTGGAAATGCCTCCCACTTTTCAGGGTTGGAGTCTGTGCTGCACAGGTGAGCTAGGTATGAATTATAGAGGTGAGCACCAAAAACCAGAGCAATTCACTCAGCTCTGGCTGTAGACCCTCTTGGACCTGGATGGATTTCCCCCTCCTCTCCACCTCCCCCTATTAAATCTAAGCGATTATGACATTTCAAAAAGCTTTTAAATAAGGCATGGTGTGGTGTATTTTGCATCACTTGTTATCCTGAGGGATGGTGTAGCTTTTGTACTCATTTCCTCGGCGTTGTCTGTGATGGATAGGACTGCCTTTGTCTCGCTGAGGTCTTTGAATCTAGCAAGCCTTGACATCTAATGCAATCTGAATAATCAACAGAAGCAAATAATGAGATGCCAGTGTCGAGAGGAAAATTCCCGCAGCTTAATGTCCCAGTGCAGAGCATGGTGTACCAGCTTTGTAACCTGCTAATTTAATAATGGAGCCAACCGAGCTGTGCACATAAAGCATCTTCCAATGTGCCTCGAAATTAACCTTTAAAAGCCAGTTGACTTTGTCTCTCCAAGTCTGATTTTAGGCCTGTGGGTTTTCTGTAAGATTTAAAGGTTTTGGGTTAATTAGGTGGCGGGGAGCTGGATGAACCTGGTTTGCCTGTTTTTGGCTTGCCTTTTTTTAGGGTGATTGGTTGGTTTGTTTTCAAGGGCTATTGAGCCCAGTGCCCAGCAACATGGATCAGGCTGGATCCCTGATAAACTTCCTGTAGCCTTAGTATCTGCAGCTGTGAACATCCAGAAAGGCACACAGTAATGTATGGCAATGGCACATCTCTGCTTCAGTAAAATCCTGCTGTTTTGCCTAACAGCACTTGAGAGCTTCAAGCTGAAGTTTACCCAGCTACATAAATCCTCAGTTTTCTTCTTTTTTTTCTTCTTAAAAACCAAACTTTCAAAAGAGCTGTAAGATATTTCCAGTCCCTTTCCAGTGCAGCGTTAAAACACAGCAGCTGGATAAATAGTTTGGTATCTTCTGGGGAGAACAGAAACATAGGGAACAGTAACAAGTAAGGACAGCCTTTCAGCCTCTCTCTTTCTGGGCATTTGGTGAAAGCCAGGCCAAGTTTTGTGCTGGTTACTTCACTGAAGGTCCCAGCAGCTCCCTTGCTCTATCTGTATCCTGCTGTGAGTGTGCACCGTGTAACGGGATTTGCATTTGCTGTTTGTAGTCATGGAGCCAAATCCAACTTGATCTGAACAATTTTCTGGGTTTTCCATCTGTTTGAAATTCTGATGCAAACTCACATGTCACTTGTACAAGAGGCTGCAGATGCAGGATGGGAGAAAACTCCCCTAAATTGGTTGGACACAGGTGAATGATTTCATTACGCTTATGTGGGTGTCCTTATCTCATTTGGGCTTCCAACATTTAAATTAATGTGTGACAACATTAACTCTCATATTGATTGCTGACCAGTGTGCTAACCACCAGTACAATCTCCAGTTGTTTTTCACCATTTTCTTCTGCTGTGCTCTTCTATTGGCAACTAATCTCTTTTAAGCTACATATAAAAACATCCTTCTTCAAAATAACGTGTTTCCTTTGGAGGCATTTCAGACACATTTAAGAACAAACTTGCTCCAGTGACTTATTGCAAGCCCAGAGGAGTTCTCTAACATTGCAGTGTCTTTTCTCTCTCTTTAGCAGCTGTTTTCTCCTTTTTTCTCCCTGTGAAAGGCAGCCTTTGTGAGACAGGCCCTCGTGGGAGCTGTTGTGTGATTAACCCTCCCACCACCATGGACACCCTGTGCCCAGCACGTTTTTTTAACTCTCCCACACCCTAGGCTGCCTTTTGCAGCCCCACATGTTTTCCTACCTGCTCCCAGGCACCTGGGTCACCTCCTCACATCGTTTGGGTCTAGAGCTGGTCTGTCACATCCAGGGGATTGGTTCCTTTGGGCAGCTGAAAACCTGGTGCCAGGCCAACCATAAAATGTAAAACACTGGCTGTGCAAAAGGGACTTGTAACACTCCCTGTCTCCTGGGCTGTGTTGTGCTGAATGCTCCTGAATGATGGGAACGTTTTGCAAAATTCTGAGAACCAGTGCTAGATGCTGTGATCCCCTCCAGGAGAGCCTGGGATATTAAGAAGCCCAAAGTCCGCTGAGAATTGTCCATGCCTCTGTTGCTTTTGGAAATGGGATGCAAGGTTCATAACTGCTGTGAAACATCACCCTGTAATGACCTGAGCAGAGCCCAGGGTTTGCTGGAGGAATGATTGTTTTGGCTTTGTTAACGAGTGCTGGCAGCACCATTCCTGTCTGTGGGAGAGTCCTCCTGGGGAAAGTGGTGATTTTTGGGTGCTGGGGGTGTCCATGTGCTCCGTGGTGCCCTACTGACATGAGGAGAGCATGGAAGAGCACCTGATGGGCCCAGGGGTGCTGCTGGCTGCAGTAAAGGTGGGGCTGTGAGAGAGCTGAGCTTCTGCTGATCAAGTTAGCTGAAAATAGGTGAGACTGCAATAAAGACAAGTTTAATCACATTGACAAAAGTGGTAATAACCTAGTTTTGGGCAGGCTCTGGGATCTTTTTCAGTTTTTTTTCTGCAGTTACTGCCTTATGAGAAAAAGAATGGGGGAGAGAAAAACAGATGTCCCAGATACAGCAGGCATTTCTGATAACTTGACTCCTAAAATAATCTTGCTTTATAGAAATTGATTTTGTTCTTTTTCTTTCACAAAGAACAACAGAGAGAAGGAGTTCATGTTTCCACAAATCCTCTCTAAAGGAACAGTACTATATAAATCAAACTCTGGTTCAGGAGGTTTATTTTTTTTTAAATCTTTAATATTTAATTTAAGCCATCAGTTTGGACTGACATCTATTTGTCTCGAAAGGGCATAGGTTTTTTATTTTCTAAGAGAGAGCGGTGTTTTCCCTTTTAATAGACCTTTTAGATCATGCTAGGGAAAGAGGAAGAAGCTACACTATTCCCTCAAGCAGTATCACACTCATGACACCTTGTTTTCTCTGCTATGGATCCAGACTAAAATAAGGTCCCTTAAGTTTTTTTTCCTTCTCCTAAAGCCCTGGCGTGTTAGGAGGATTTAGAGTCCACCAGAATAAAAGCAAGGGCTGGGGTGTGTGCAGCTGCCTTTGCTGCCCTATTTCCCAGCTCTTGGTGACCACTGCATCAGTTGGAGCCGTCACTGACCCGTGCCCCAGTTGGGATTTCTGAGTTGATGATTTGAAAAAGGAGGGACCATGTGGGTCCTGAGGTCCTGGGACCCCCTGTGCCCCTGTCATGTAGCATCCATCAGTTTCAGAGAGAAAGTTCCCAGAGCCAGAAGAGCTTCTGAGCAAATACTCTATTAGTATTTTTTTTTCCTGAAGGTTTTCTTTATGTAAGAGAAAACATGCTTTAAGATCCAGCAGCAGGTATTAAAATGAATGTGTTTCTCCTGCAGGAGTTTGTTCAATGTGCAAATGAAATCAACCTTTTTGCACAAAAAATGTGGAAGGTTTTAATTTAGAATGCATTGGGTTTTCTAGAGAAGAGTGTGGGGCTTTTATTCTGCATGTGTAGTAATGTATTGAGAAAGATCCTCATCTGCATAAGACATCAGAGAGTAAATGCCAATCTATGGATTCATAGACTAGCAAAAAATGTTATTCTTGATTTATGCTTGTGATAAGATTTATAAAGCACAGGGATAGTCTATGCTAAAAGGAATGACTCCAGTTGGTATAAATAAAACCAATGAACTCAATGGTAAAAGTGATAATATCAGCCCACAACACGATCTGAACTGTAAGAGGCAACACACAAATTGGTAGTCGATGTCCAGAGGAGAGGACTGCATTTCCTATTTGCACTTGAGGGATATATGAGCTCATTTGGGTCTGCAGGAGAGTTCTCGTGTGTGACTCAGAGGAAGAGCAATGAGAATTATTGTCCCACTCATTGAAATACCAGTTTGTACTGAAGTCTCCACTTCTGAATTTGCCTCGTTCATTGCAGGATGGGTTGGCACTTTCCCGTGTGATATGCAAGGACTCAAAATGTACATCTCAGGAGCCCTCCATCTCATTTTATTGCAGACTGCGACAAAATGTAAAAGCAAAATCTCACATTAGTTGTGTCATCAGAGCAGCTCTGCCGTGATAATGTAAAAACACTCCAGAAGATGATGTGTTTGCCCCGAGAAAAAGCTGCTCGGAGATGCTAAAATGTATTACCTGATGGAGGAGGGCCATCCAAGCACTGAGTGTGAATGTACTGCTCTGAAAGCTTCAGCCTGACCAAATGCCTTCCTGGGGTGCTCTGCCTCTGCCCAGGGAGGGAGGTCACGGCCAGGGCTTGAGCAAGGTGCTACAGAGCTGGGAAAAGCTACCCCTGGTGTCTGTGGAGATCTCCTGCCAGTGACAGCCACGATTTTTGCACCTCTTGTAAGGCTAGAGCAGGATAATTTGACTGAGAAGGAATGACCAAAGTACTGATGAGTTGTGGTGTTGACTTTCTGTGCCTCAGTTTCCCACAGATTGTTCAGTGTCACGGTATGTGATGATTAGGCGTGGTATTTTTTAAAGTTAGTACTGCTGCTGTACAACTGTGGATAATGGTTATTTTCTGTGATTTAAAAGCCTGCTCTGCCAAAGGACCGAGTCAAGCATTATGGTTTCTGATCCCCATTAATGTTAAAAATCCCATTATTCTGAGCTCTCCCCTCTATGAATCTGTCCTGGCTGTCAGCAGAGGCACAGGGCAGCAATCAGCAGGTTGGTCCTGCAGGGATAGAGGGCCCCAGGTGTTTGTGGGCACATCAACAGGTTTTGGATGCATCTGTACCACTTCCCTGCCAGGGTACAGGGCAGGAGCTCCATGGTCCTCCTGGCCACTGGCCTGTGACCAAGAAAACACAGCTGGGATGAAAACCCCACCATTTAAAAACCAGAAAGTATGAAACTCTTGGAAATTCTGTGGATGGTATGGGCTGAATGAAGGCTTGGACATCTCTGTGGTATCAATTATCAGGTCTGATGTTTGCTCGGTGTGGGAACCTAGGCCTCAGAGGATGGCTTGGGAGCAGCATGCTGGCAACCCACAAAAAAGGGCCATACAAACCTGCTCAGCAACACAGCAAGGCTGTGGGGAGAGAGGGAAAGCTCATACTCCCTGCCTGTGTGGCTATTCAAAAAACTCACGTTTCCGAAGATGTTTTTTTTTAGTCCAATTTTTTCAGTCCAATAATTTACATTTATTTGTTCTTGTGCCAATATTCTCCCTCAGCTGAAATAGCTCTTCTCTCTCCCCTGTGTTTACCCCCTTGATGTATTTATAGAAAATAATCACAGCCCCTCTCAGGCTTCATTTTGCAAAGCTGAAATGGAGCTGCTTGTCCACCTTCCTCTTATAACACTGGCTCATCCCTGCTGCTTCTTGCTCTGAACTGGGCATTGCTGAGCACAGGAGCCCCTGTGGGGCAGGGTATCCCAGCGAGATCCTCATCCTTCCCACTGATCTGTGCCCTGTAAATGTGTCTACACCCTCCCCAGTAGCTGCGTACAGAGCTACTCATTCCGTTCCCTTTGATTTTTGTGTGGCCACAGCCTGTCAAACACTCATAAGCACCTTGTGCTAGGCTAAAGCTTTGCTTTTCCCCTTCCTCCCCACTGATAAGCTCCCAGGTGCTCACAGATATTCTTGCTGCTCCTTCAGGACAGAATCATAAATGATTTTTTTGTGTTTGACCCGTCCCTCAGCCTCTCGTTCTGTGCCATTTCTCTAAGAACGCTTCCCCAGCTCTCTGTCTGATGCCGCTGAAGGCATTAGTGCCTTTCTACTCTGTCTACGGATAATTAATGAAAATAGTAACGGAAATAGGTCCCAGACACAGAGGAATTCCTCTAATAACCTCCCCCAGCCTGCTCATCCTCCTCTCGAAATGGCATGTCAGCATCTCTCCTACTGGGTGGGTGGGGAAGTAGTTCGTAGTTGTGCATTAATCCAAATAATTTCCAGTGAACTTAATTTTCCATGTCTGCTGTTTTGCTGAAGTCCTGATGGGTTATATGTGCTGCTTTAAAAAATGAGGATTTTTATCAGAGAAAGATAACGGTGTCCCTGGGTGTGATTTATCTTGGTGCATTTTCTCCTGCCACCATTTGCTTCCAGAGCCCTTTTCTTCAACGTGTATTAAAAAAGCCTCGCTTGCTTGTGAAATCAGACTGAAGAACCCCTGGCTGCCCAGATTGCTTGTCTGCACTTCTAGAAAAATTGGAATATCATATTTTCCCATTCTATCTGATTGCACAGATTTATTAAATAAATCCTTGCCTTGTAGCTATCTCACATCCAGGTTTTCAAACCTGTGCAGGGAAGATGACGGTTCTTTCATTGATGAAATCTATTGAAAACAGGCCAGTAAATGAATCCCAGTCACCATGCATTTAATAACAAATGCAGGCAAATAAAACATCCTTAGAGACTCTCATTTTTCAAGCTCTGTAGAGGTAGCGTGGCTTCAGGCTGCAGGGCTGTGTCTCAGCCCATTTTAACACCCTGTCACCTGCAAGGAGCAGCAGTTCAGATACACAAAGCATTTGGCAAAGAACGGCTGCAGAAAGGTTTGCAACGAGCTCTGTCATCGCTAACAGGTTTGTCATTAAAGTGGAATATCCTGTATGGACACTTCAACTTTTATCATTCCTCAAAAACAGCGAGCTAACATGGTATTAACTGAACTCGTATGATAGATGGCCGTGTTATAATTGAATTAGTTGGGAAGCATTGACCTTTTTGATGTATAATGTCTCCGAATGTGAACAACAAACACAAACTAATGCTTTTATGACTTTGCCGGGTGAGTTTAGTCATCAATTGGCTTGTGATAAATAAGACATTGTACGCTCCAGTCAATGGAAAACATGTTTGCAGCTCCTGTGCTTGTATTTCTGCACTCTGTGAAATCAGCTCTGCCCGCACGTGTTACTCAGGTGTGGCTTTTGTATTATGAGCTGGACCCAAATGTGAATTCAAGTCCTCAGAGGACCTCATGCTTGCTGGATAATGATAAGCCCAGCAGCTAGTGCTTGGTGTTAATTGTTTTCTCCCTTACTGCGTGGCCAGATTAGCTGACAACGACCTGAGGAGATTTCTGCTGTTTCTGCAGCACCTCTCCTTGTCAAAATAGTTGTAGATCAATAGCTGTTACCTCCACAAGCCATAGCGAAAGTGGAGTTAGATGGGAAATGCAATTAGAAGAGAGGAAGCTATTCGCAAAGAATTCGTGTGGTTTGTTCTTGTTCCGTTTCTACACCTTGGTCCTTCCAGCTCCAGAGCAGAAAATGAAATTTTTCTGCTTTTTATTCAGTTTGGCTTGACAGAAAAATCACTATTGCTCTAACCTGGGACATTTTATTAGTGTTTATCTGACCGTGATGAATTCACATATTGCTGCTTGCCACTGGAGCCAAAATAAATGATCTCCAGTGGACAGGGTGCGTGGGGCACTGATGGATGTCTGATCTGCCTCTTCCAATGCAGCCTAGGCCAGGAAACCTTGTCTGGGAAAGCACTTGTTCCCTGTCTCATGCAAAGTGAACTGACAGGTCTCAGCCTACATTTTGACACCTCCAAAATGGCATGTCCTTGGTGCAGGCAGCTTGCCCACCAACCCTCGTGCCTATGTGTAAGTGCAGCTATAATTCCTGGTGGCTTTGGTTTTCTCCACCTCACTCCCAGTTTTGTGCAGTTTTCTGTGCGCACAAGAATTTCCAAACCCCTTCCCAGGTCTGAGACTCAGCCACAGCCTAAGAGCTCCCAGCTATAGCAGCTTTCTCATAGTTACTATTGATTTAGGTAAAAGTATAAATGTTGCATCCTTCCAGTTTGTGTGTCTGCCTCTCGCCTCAGGCTCTTTCTTTTCCTCTGTGGGATCAATTACCTTTTTATCCTTGGATGCAGTCTGGCATGCCCTGCTGGAGCACAGAAGCAGGGCTCCTGCTACGACAGTTTGGATCAGAGGAGCCCCTCCAGTGCAAGACCTTGCCACCAGGAGAGCCAGCAGCAGGCATTTTGGGGAGCACTGCAGAAATGCATAGTCATGGCTTAATTTGCATCTAAGAAAACCACATATATTAGTGCCTCCACGGTGAGGTCAGAGTAAGCCACGAAAGAGCAAAACCAGACCAACCAGTTACCAGCAGAAATTAAATTTGTCTCATCACTGCTTTTGTACATTTGTGCCCCGCTCTCCATTTTTGGGCACCCCCCAAAACTCTTGTATGGTTCTGATGCTTATCACTCCAAGTCTAGGCAGTATCATTGTCTATAAGAGACTTTAAAAAGCTTTTTAGCTCTTAACCTTTGGTAATACTTGGTGGAGGTGAAGTTTTACAGTATTGGAACTTAAAGGAAAAGGTCTCCTATACCACTTTCTCTGGCTCTCTGCATCAGATGGATGCAATGAAGACATTTTAAAATTTTGTCTTGCAAATTCAGGAGCAAGTTCTTGCTGGGCTCGATGGAAATGTTCAATCGTGGCAAAGGGAGAAACCGCCACAAAAAGCATTTATTTCAAGGGCAGCTCAGACAGCGGTGAGAGGGCAAAGCAATGTGAGCTCTGTTCCCTTCCTGTGCACGGAGGTGGGAGGCAACAGCTGCATTTTCATCCTTCCCAGCTTCAGCTGGGAGCTGAAAACAGGGGGCACGGCATCACTGCCTGTGAGTGCAGCTCACGGGGCAAGTACATCCTTGACTTGGCACTCACTGCCCAGAAAATGGCACCAGGATTCGGGCTTGACTGGTTCCTGGTACCTTCTTGCACTGAGCAAACCTGCTCAGCTCCAGCCCAGCTGTGAATAGATGCAGCTTCTTGGCATGAGGCACTCCCTGGGATGCTGCTCCTTGGACTTGTCTCTGTACCTCCAGGCAAGACTTTCCCGAGTCCTCGTGGGTTTGATGCGCACAAGCAGGTCAGGTATGACGCACCTCATGGGTCCTCTCTGGTACAGAGCAGAAGAGCAATTCCTTTAAGCATTTTATCTTTCCTGTGAGCAAAACAAATTATGTCAAAACTGCCATGTAAAATGTGGTTCTACGTGGTCCCCACTGATAAAGCAATTATGGAAGAGCTGGGCCTGCAGCGTGTCTGTAATCCCCCAGACATCACAGGGGAAGAGTAAGGACTTGGAATAACTCACACAGGGAGCAAACCTTGCAAACCTAATCAAATGCAGCACAGATACAGAAGGAAGAGAGATTCTTTCTCTCTACGACCTGCCCATGGTCAATGGGAGAAAAGATTAAATGCTAGAAAGGTTTCAATCTATTTGCTGTGGTTCAAGAGCCTTGTACAGGATGTGTCACAAACAGTTCACTGTCTCCATAATGTGGTTTAAGTTACTGTGATCCATATGGGTCATTCATCTGCTGTTTTTCCCAGCATGGAGAAGGGTGACTTTTTGGCTTATAAAGACATCTTGTTATGATGCATCTTATTATATCATGCAATACCTCCTGTGAATGAGCCAGTGACACGGGGGAGGAATACAGGAGAGGGGGAATACACGAAGAGACTGTTCCCTTGCTCTCTGGTGGCAGTCAGAGGGTGTCACACCTCCCGCTCTGGCCTTACCAGCTACTGGAGAAGTCCCAGGGCTGCTCGGATCAATAGGCTTTTTGCTGACAATTTCAAATGAAGAGAGTGATTTAACCCCCACCAAGCCCAAAGACACAACCTGATGTGTGCTGCTGCCTGGATCTTTGGATTGCAGCCGGTGAATTTTGTGCCACATTGAGGTACAAAGTGGCCTGGAGGAGCCAGCAAGGAATGACTTTTTTCCCCAGATATGTTCTGAACTCTTCGTCACTCTGGGAGCACAAAAACGTACATTGCCTCAAAGGATTTTAAGGCAGACAAATTCAGCTCAGAGGAATGGATAGTAGGAGCAGGGAATAACTTTGAGATTTGAGCTGAAATGTGAAAGAGCTCCTTTAGAGCTTCTACAGATGTCCTCCCACAAGCCTTCCCCTGGTCCCCTCCCAGGGAAGCTGGACTTGGCCCCCACACAGCAGTTGTTGTTGTTATTGCAAAAGTTGACTTTTGACTCTCCATTTTGCATGGGCTCAGCCAGAACATATTGCCCTATCCCTGAAAGCCTTGGAGCATCTGGTTAATACATGATCCTTATTCCCCCAGTGAAGATCCAGGAAATGGTTATAAATAAATGCAGGGCCAAAGAAGCCAAGGTTAAGTGGAGGTGCATTCCTGCCTGCCATCAGACATGACCAAGCTGGACCTAGGACTGCTCCCACAATGTGATATTGTTTCCTGGAGCAAAACTGACAGAGGAGATGGGAAACTAGAGCTTAGAACAAGCAAGACAGAAATACTGAGGGAGAAAAAGGCAAAACGGTGCAACTTGTGATTCAGCTGGAGAAGGAGTCAGAATTAAACCACTCCATCACAGCGATGGTTGCTTTCCTCCAACCCACCTGGCAGAAATGAGAACTTGTCCTTTGCCTCAGCAGTGATTTGCAAAGATTCTTCCTTCATTTTCCAGACTGCAAGGCTGGAATTAGGATGAATAGCTCAATCCCCTATGACAATTCCAGACATTTCTCTGCAAGACACACTGTGTCACACTGCTCTGGGGGATGCAAACCTGTGAGGATGCTGGGCTAGAGATGTTGGTGCTCCCCAACCAAGCGTCCAGAGGTGTTCAAAAGTGGGGGGATATTCTGTATTAAATACATTTTACTTTTAAACCCAAGAGGAGATCAAGCACCAGATAAACCACCGAAGGCAGTGACGGTTTCTTAATTTCTTGATTTCTTCAGTGGAGACTGCAGGCTTTTCTGGAAGGTTCTTTTTAATCAAATGCTAACTGCTGAGCTAAACACAGTGGTTATTGAGTGAAATGCGATGGGCTACGTTATTCTGCAGACCGATGAGCTAACAGTCTCTGCTGGCCTTAAAACCTGGATGGACATTTTAAGGAGATTCTATAAAAAGGCCATCCCAATAAATAATTACTCAGGGCAGTAAAAGCTAAGGCATTTGTGAATTCCTTGGTGACCACAAGAAATCTGAAGACTGTTTAGCGTATTACTAAGTGCCAGTGAGCACAATCAGACATCCATCGATACGGCTGGAAAGTCTCCTCTGGCTTCAGTGGACATTTGGTCAGGTCACAGTTGTGGAAAGGGTGTAGAAGGCTAAAGCCAGCAGGGAGGCAGAGCTCCATCACAGAGCATCGCTGGATGAGAGATATCTTCCTTCAGGTTTTGACTCTCTTGGGAAGGTTATTTTGAATTTCCTTTCAAAAAACCTTGATGGGCTTGGGGACTTGGGGATGAGCCAGGAACCAATAGAGAGACAGATTGCATAGAAAATTCACCTGAACGTGCAAGAAATCAGCACGTGCTTCGCACAGCTTGGAAGCACCTTCACCTCTCTGGCACTCGGCATGGAAGGTAACACCTTCCCAAGAGCTCACACGGAACAAATACGTCTCCAGCCCTGACCTGAGATCCTCCACAGCCCGTTGTGGAGCTGTGCTGGAGGGAGCCTTGTGAAGTAGCAGGTGGTTACCTGTCACACTTGCTGCTGCCTTCACCTGTGAGATCGAGAGGGAACGGTGCCCAAACAGCCGGAGCGATGGCTGGGCACAGGTGAGCGTGAGCCACAGTGACTCCATCTGCCCGCCCTTCCAGCACCCGCTCCCTCCTGGGGGCTGCGCTCAAAAAGCAACCCCTTGATTATCTTTTCCCTCACTTTTGACCTAAAATCAGTTGCACCTGTGCTTTTGTGTGTGTTCACTCCAGAAGGGGAGCTTGTGTGTGCCATGGCCTGAGAAGTGTCCGAACCTTACCCCTTCTGCTCGTGGTTAGCAGTGCATTCACAAAGACCCAAGCCGAGAAGGGAAGGATCATTTAGAAAAGTATTGGTCGTGAATAGAAATGATAAAATTGTTCCGGTTTTGAGTTTAAGTTGGTTAAACAAACTTAAATGTAACATTTCTTCTCTCTGGTGGATTAGCCCATGGCCAATTTAATCATCAGTGTTTTTCTACATGGTTTTAAAAGTGCACTTTACAAATGCTCAAACATGCAGTGTGGGAGGGGGTGTATATTTTTCATAGGTGTTTGTGCCAGCCAAAGCCAGTTGTTCCCACGCCCACTGAAAAGAAATTCAATATAGCAGAGGGAAACTCATTAAAAAATTTAGACCAATATTCACAAAAATATTTTATCTTCTCCACCCTACTCCAGAGTTACTGTTCTTTTTGTTTGTAAATACTTTGGGGGAAAAATATCACTTCTGCCTAGAACTGCTGTCAAGTTGTACCGCTTTGAAGAATTTGGCATATTCTCCAGTCAGCACATCTGGTATGGGTGGATGCTCTTCAACAGACTGATTTTTTTTTTTATTTATTTACTTTTTTTTGGTTGTTGTTATATTTCAAGTGATCCTGTGCCAAAGCCCGTTTAGCTGAAGAAGAAGTTTGTCCGTTATCAATCACTCACTGATAACTGCTGCCAGCTCCAAGATGCATCTTTCCAGGCACAGCCTGCGTGCACGCTGGCTGCAGGAGTCAGCTTCAGCAATATTGAGACCCTGCTGAGATTTCAGAGGAAGTGCAAATACGGAGTACTTGATAAAAATAGCAATCTGCAGGCTCCGTATTGCTAAGTGCTATTTAACGATGCAGAAAGTTTTAGTATTTGTCTTTAAGCTGGGAGAGGATTCAATGTTTCACCCGGACCGTGACAGAGAGGAAGAAAGCAGTGCCCTGGGTTGTCTGGCTCTTCCCCCAGAGGTTGCCTTGCTCTCCCAAATCCTGGTTAAAGACTTCAGGGAGCACAGCAGGCTCAGAAAGACTTGCCTGTTTGGAGTGTAACTAACTGTACTCCCAGCACAGGCTATGCTTTGGGCTTTGGATTTTCTCTTTCTCTTAAAAGCAAGTCCAGAAGAGATTAAGGACATGCTGCTGGAACACTGGAGAATATAAACCAGTCTCTGCACTAAAGGTGATATTGGCAAAGGGCTGCTTTTCCTGCACTTTAATACCATTAGAATGCTGCTAGCTGTTTAAGAAATGCCCGTGCTGAAGAAGGTGCTAGGTAAGGTCATGTCCCAGTTAAAATGAAATTTGTTTTCTTTTACCTCTCAGGAAAAGAGATTCACCGGGAAAAGGTTTGGGGGTTCCTGAGAGCAACTAAAACACCAGATTGACTGAAGGGTTTTTGGTCTCGTTTTTCTAATGGCACAAATTTGCCCAGAGGTTGCAATAAGGAAGGTGAAGAAAAGACTTGTTAGTGCTTTAAAAGGAGCCCTTGGGGCAGTCCCTTTGCTGTCACTGGGACAAGCAGCCGGGTTGGAAGTTTTAAACACTTGTCTGAGTCTCTGCAAGGAGGAGCAGCTGTGTGGTGCTACAGCCACTGGCATGAGAAAAGGGAAAGTGAGAGCCCTGACCCCAGGCTTGCTGATGTTTATGCTGGCTCATTGGATGCACACTGCTCTAGAGGGGCTGCAGCAGAGAGGAAATTTCGCAGGAGAATGTGGGTAAGACAAGAGTGGAAAAAACCTGCCCCTCCCCAGGGAATTATTCACGTGGAAAGGGGGACAAAAAGTTTCAGAGAAATATCTAGTGAGTGTTGGAGTGATGAAAATCAGATTTTCTTTCCTAGACCTTACCCTCAACATTCGTTTCCCCTTCTGCATCCATCAGCTTCAGTGTTTCCAGCCCTGTGGAACTATTCCTGTGCACAAATAGAAAGCACCGCTGCTGCTGTGAGGGAGGGCAGGGGCAATGTGCTCATTTTTGTGTAGCTGGAATCAGCATCACGTATGAATGAGGAACATGCTCTGGCCCTGACAACCAAATTGGGCTGAAACATCTTTATTTTAGGGCTGTGCTACACAGGGAAGAGACTGCGAGGAACTGGGCACCATTTCTGCAGCACTGTGATGCCAGTCGAACTGGGAAAGGTGGGTGTGCTCAGTCCTGGACACCCCTGGCTCGAGGAGACGTCTCCTACACCCCGTGGGTCACCTGTTTAATTTGGAAGGAGTTGCTGAAGCAGAGGGAAAGGAAGATGGGAGGCCTGGAGGGAAGGTGGAGCCAGACAAGGTAAATGTGCCAGCTGCTGAAGGAAAGAGGAGATGAAAGGGAAAAGAAGAGTGAAGAACAAAGCAGAAATGTCAAGGAAAGGTGGGGAGGGGAGACAGGAGTTGATGGTGCCAAAATTAGATGGAGAACTGGGACAGGGAGAGCTGATCCGGTGCTCTCCTCTTGGACGAAAATCCCACTGAAGCTGCTGTCAAATCTGGCCTGGGGAGGGAGGAGAACTGGAATCCAGACTGGAAAACAAGGGAAAAGGGAGGGGTGGTGGCTGTACCTGCAGCACCTGGAGCACCCCAACCGCTCAGAGAGGGTTTCCCTGGCCCCAAGGGGAGCCGGCCCTGCTGCCTTCAGGACACACCCCCCCGTGTAAAATCAATGTCTCGTGTTTATGAGTCTGCACCTTGCTTAACTGTTTCAAACCAATTTTTGCAGGTGATTCCTAATTATGTGCCGCTAGTCACAGCCCACAAAAAGCTCATGAAACCCTTGCCATCAATTAAATGTAATTTCTGCATGCTGAGGCGGAAGTAAGGAAGGCAAAAGACGAAGTCACCAAATTTTCCTCTGGCTCCAGCTATGGGAGGCAGCTCTGGAAACCTCTCAGAACCTGGGCAAAACCAAATAAGATCAGCTAGACCTGAACTAGGGGTAAGAAATGTTTTCTATTTATTCTCCGGTGTGTACAGTTCTGAAGGGTACAGAGAGCTCTTCTCACCGTTCTGATGACCTGAAGGCATGTGTTCTAGGAAGTGGTGTAGGGCTGAAACCATCCAGCCATGAAATTTGCAAGTAAATGGATACTTATAGACTAAAATAATCTGACAAAAGCATGGAAAATGGGGCCCAAGGACACTGCCTCTTTCAGTGCTGTTAAGTAGTGGTAAGAATAACGTGGTATAAACACATTTGTTTTCCATTTGCAAGGACGTATGTTTGCCTTCTCCTCTTGTATTAGCTGCTATGTGTGTTAAGTGTCTCTGCAGATATTATGTGTACACCGAATCGCACACAATATTCTTCAAAGTCAGTGGAAGACCTTGCACATCAGTGGGTTTCAGACAAAAACCCCTCCTTGACCCCTTGTTTCTCCCAGGAAAGCAGAGAGCTCTGTTCCTAACGTTGTAAGAATAAGTAAAACCACATAGCTTCAGGCCAGTTTGTCCATAGTGGTCTGACGGCCGTGGTGTGCTTGTGCATACAACCCTTGGAATTAATTCATCTAGGAAAGGACAGCCGATAGTCCACTCCCCAAACAGTGCTAGAGAGAGGAGAAGTCGAGCCTTTGACATCTCACTGCTTTATTTCACCCAGCAACACCTCTATTAAAAACTCTCTGCAGTGTTTCTGTGTGGCGTGGCGAGCCAGCCAGCAGCAGGGGAAGAGGCAGTGCTCTGATCGAGGGTAAGACCTTGCCTGCCCAGACTGAGAGCGTGCGTGTCGTGGAGCTGCACGTGCACCGCTGCACACCTGGGGTGGGGACTCCCACACAGCCCCTTCCTACGCTGCCAGACCCCATCCCTGCAAGGACCACCTGCCTGAGGGGAGTGTGGGCAGCTGTGCAGTGCAGGGGCTGTGCACTGGTGGCCTCGGTGCCCCAGGGGTGGTGGGCATGCAGGGTGGGCTGTGGGCATGCAAGGTGGGCACTGGGGTGTCGTCATGGAATCGTAGAATTGTTTAGGTTGGGAAAGACCTCTAAGATCATCAAGTCCAACCGTTAACTCAGTACAGCCCAGTCCACCACGAAACCACGTTCCTAAGTGCCACATCTACACGTCTTTCAAGTACCTCCAGGGACGGTGACTCCACCACTTCCCTGGGCAGTCTGTTCCAGCCTTCACATTTCAATGAAGAAGTATTTCCTAATATCCAACCTCAGTCTCCCCTGGTGCGACGTGGGGCCGTCACCTCTCGCCCTATCGCTTGTTACCTGAGAGAAGAGACCGACCCCCACCTGGCTGCCGCCTCTTTCAGGCAGTTGTAAAGAGTGATAGTCACCCTTGACTCGCCTTTTCTCCAGGCTGAACAGCCCCAACTCCCTCAGCCGCTCCTCCTCAGACTGGTGCTCTCCATGTCCCCGGCTGGGAAGGGGCTCCTTTCCCGCTGGGCACCCCCTTTCCTGCCCGCCTTTGCGCCAGGCGCTGTCCCCGCTTTGCGGGCGCCGTCCCCTGCCCGGACAGCGGGGCTGGCGGTGCGGGGCGAGCCGGGCGCTGTGCCCCTCCCCGAGGAGCGCCGGGACTCACACTAATAATAAAAATAATAAGGATAATGGTTTAGGGAAGCGGAGTCTCGGCCCCGCCGCCTCCCGCCGCGCCCC
>VZTA01025310.1:57242-67591 GCA_013398855.1 Mohoua ochrocephala | reverse complement strand
TCCCACCCACCCCTCCTGCCCCACGTGGCACAGAAGCTCTCAGGCACTGAGGGGGAAAAGCTGCACATCAGACAGCCCCAAGGCCAGCTCTGGCTCTGGCCTCTCCTGTGCAGGTGCCAGGGACAGGGCAGAGAGAGCAGTGCCCCTTTTCCCTGCCAGTGCTGCCTCTCCCCCAGCAGCAAAGAGGAAGGGGAAAGATCAGATCTGTCTCCACCTGACTCACGAGCTGTCTCAGACACATCTGGTGCTGCCACTGAGCTCACATCAGTAATTCCCCACTCCCAGCCTTTGTCTATTTGGCATCCTCAGAGCCAGAACAAGTGACACAACATTTCCTGCTGGCTCCTGGCCAGCTCCCTGACCCCCAGCTCTCCTCACATCATCCCTCCAGCCACGCTGTCCATGTCCTCACCTCAGCAGGACTGGTCGTCCAGGGCACCCCACAGCAGGATGGAGTGCACCAGCTTCTTCTCTGCTTTTGCCCTCTCAAAAGCTTCTGTGAAGGGCAGGTAGGAGACCTGGGGGCAGAGGGACAGCGTGAGGAACAGGCACACAACAGCCCAGCTCCAACAGGAGCGGCTCTGAAGGAACCAGACCCAGGGGTGACACGCACAGAGCTCCATCTGCAGCAGGACCTGCAGATTCAAACAGGTGACAGCCGTGGTGGTGTCCCCAGGGACAAGGTCACCTCCTGGGGAGGCTGTGGGCCCTCTGACACCTGCAGAGTGTCCTGATCTTACACTCTGCAGGGAACATCTGTGGCCAGGCTGTCTGCAAACCCACCTCAGCTGCTGGGCAAATCTGGCCTTGAGATATTTATTACAAAACCTCCTGAAGCAGCCTGAGAACTGGCTGTGAGGGACCCTGCACGGAGGCTGTTCCAATCACTCAAATGAAAGGAATTGACATTAACATCTTGGCAGCCTGAAGGGACATTTGTAAGCTCAGGCACAAGGAGGCAGCCACCGAAACGTGTCCCCTCAGCCAAGGAAGCAGTGACAGGCAGTAGCCATCTGCTCCACAGGCTGCTGGCATGTTAAATAGTTTGGGTCACCCAGAGCTATAAATTTGTGTCTGGCTGCGGGCTGCGGAGGCACAGGCAGATCGTGTGTTCTCTGCTGATAAGGAAAGCTGGGCTCCAGAGGCACCTGGGTGCTGCAGAAGTAATGCCAGAGGAAAAACCATCTGTAAGCAGCACGATTACCTGCCTGCCCCAAAATCCCAGCAGCAGCCACCGATAAGAGGCAGGAAGGATGAGCCTACACTCACAATCCAGTCCTGGGGACACCTGACACGGAGGCTTTGCTCCTGCCTGTGCTGCTGTGTGATCCCAAATGCCCTGGGACACCCTCTCAGTGCTCAGACCTTCCCAGTGCCCGGGACACTGCTCAGGCTGTGGCCTCGAGGTCACCGGATGGCTCAGGGAGGACAATCTGCCCCAAACCAGCGTGCCAAGGGAGCCCGGCCCCTTCCTCACCTTCTTAAATGGATACATGGCCACTTCCAGCCTCTGGGCTGCCTCCTCCCAGGGGATCTCCTGCTGCCAGGTGATCTCCTCGAACACGAACTGGATGGGCTCCCCCGAGGGGTCCCTGCTGTCAATGACGTTCCCGTTCTCGTCGTGGATCACGGCGGGGATCGAAGGCCCTGTGGATTCCAGCTCCATCTGCAGGGGGACAGGCTGGGTGGGACCCTGCACACAGCTCTCTCCTGGTTCTCCTGTGCTCCAGGATAGGATACAGATCCAAAATAACACTGGGCAGCTCCTAACGAAGATCTGGATCTCCCATCTCCTGGAGCTGCACTTTACCAGTGAAATACCAGGAAAAGAACTTAATTTCCCTCAGTTTGGCTGCACTCTCTGGGTTGGAAATGCAGAGATTCCATGTTCCCACCTTCCCAGTGGAGATTACTGATGGTGAGACACCAGATCCTCAAAATCATTAGGATCAGCGGGGCTAATTGGGAGCTCCTGCTCCTGTCACCAGCTCAGCCCCGGGAAGCCACAAGAGGGAGCAGCAGGAAAAGCTGCCCGGGAGCTCCCCCGTGGTTTGTGTTCTGGTACAGCTGAAATGATTCTGCTAAATCTGCCTTCCCGACTTCTGGCAATTAAAAAATAAACACAAATCTAGTTTAGGAGAAGATGGGGCTGTTGAATTCAGGCATTCAGAATTCAGACTCATGTTTCCTGTCCCGAGAGCCTGGATTACCCCAAACCAGGGGAATAACCTCATGCAGTTTCTAAATTGAGCCCCACTGTTGTTCATACCCTGATCTGGGCTCAGGGCCTGGGTTCAGCTCCTCATCTTCCCTCCTGCCTGTCAGGCAATGTTTTAAAAGAGGAAAAACTCTCCAGGAGCTCAGGATTCAACCCACACCGAGGGGAAAAGGAAAATATCGGAAGAGCTGCCAGCGGGGGCTGCAGAGGACAGACACAGACAAATGGAAACTCTACTGTTGTACTGAACTGAGCAAGAGAAAGCTCCAAGGAATGGGGGTCACAGAGGCTCCACAGCTCAGGGCCCTGGCAGCACAAAGGCCTGAGGAGGAGCTGGACACGTGTGGAGCACTGGGAGAGGCCACAGACCTGAGGCAGGTATCCAATGTCCACTTCCATGTTGCTGCTCTCGCTCGCCCCGTACAGCCACTCCATGTCCACGTTCAGGGACCTGCAGGGGAAGCCAAGAGTCACCCAGGGCTAAAGCTGTGCATGGGAAACCCCCAAACAAACGGGAACATCCTCTTGCAGGGTCAGCACTGAACCCAGAGCCTCTGGAGATCTCCCAGTTCCCTGCCCCAGCCCGGGAACACCAGATCCCTGCTGGGCCAGGGCCCAGGCACCCACTCAGCACTCGGGGAAAACGCACTCGACACCTCTGAGCTCTGTCAAACGACAGCAGACAGAGATGTCTCTGCTCCCTCTTCCTTCCCAGCACTTCGCTCGCACATTCTGATCCTGCTGAACTTTTAAAAGTGGTTTTTTGGAAGCGAAAGGCTGCTGGCAGAGCCCAAAGTGTCTGCTGGCTGTAAGAAATGTGCTGACAGAGCCACTGGGGTTGAGTCGCCAGGGTAACGTTGTAATAGAATTTTCACTCCCGTCATGGGCAAAGAGATTTGAAGCTTCTTCCCCCTGAAACACTTCCAGCTCCTTGCCAGAGAGCAGGAACGAGCTGCTGCAAAGCTCTGCACACAAAACCTTAACCTGTGAGGCTCCAAGCAAAAAATCTGCTGGAGCAGGAGCATCAGGCCTTGCTGAACTCCAGCACTCCCAGCCAGGCACTGGGACTGCCACACCCTGCCTGTCCCTCCCCATCCTCCCAGCACCAAGGGACTGTCACTGGGGGGTCCATCAGGCCCTGGATGGGTCAGGGATCCTCAGCAATGCAGAGATGCGTTTACAGGCATCAAATCGCTCAAAATCGCTCAGATTTTCCAAGAAACGAGAGGGAAACAGCTGTACCTGTTGTTAGGAACAAAGAGCCTGAAGTCCCTGACGTGGGAAGAGTCCTTGGACAGGACAATGTAACCTGTGAACTGCCCCGGGGAAAACCAGAACGGGAAGTTCGGTGGCTCGTTCAGCTGGAATTCAGCGTGGATCCTGAAAGGAGAGAGGAGCCGTCAGCTGGGATCCTGCACTGCAGGGGACAGCAGGGAAAAGATATCTCCTGGCACCCCAAATTATGAACCTAAACTGGGCCAGAGAGGTGCAGTTTAAGAAGATTTTAATGTCACACAATGAAGAGGGTGAAAGACTGGAACAGATGGCCTGGGTCAGGAGCATCTCCTGTACCGATGCCTTCTGGAACTGGGGATCCAGGAAGGATGAAACACATCATCATTCCTGGAAACACAGGCACAGAACAAGACCCCTCCAGCCTCCCTTCCAGCTCGATCAGACACAGAAAAGCTGTGTAACACTCCCAGTAACACAATTCTGGGGACCCTCCCCCTTGGAAAGACACTCAGTCCCCTGATTCACCAAAATCTGACAAAGCTCTTGCTAGTCAGGCTCTCCCCTTTCAAGCAAGGTGATGTCCTGCACGAGGACACAGTGACACTGGGAGCACAGGTGACCCTTGGCTCGAACCACCCTCCCCTCCCTCCCAGCCAGAACACCCCTGGGGTCACTTGGGAACACGCAGCACACGCCATGGCACCTGTCCTCTCTGCCAGGGGCTCCCAGCAGCCTCCTCCCCTCCCCTGGGACACGGGACAGGCTGGGGGGTGTCCCCAGCCCCCTGGAGCCCCCTGGAGCCCCCCGGGCTCACCGGAATGCGATGGTGTAGTAGAAGCTGCTGCTGGCCTGGATGCAGGCCACGGCTCCCTGCGGGGCGAAGCGCGTCTTCACGAAGGGCCGCGGGTGGAACATGCTCAGCAGCTTGTGGATGATGACCTGGAGAAGGAAATGTGAGAGCAAGAATGGGAACTGCTCCTCCACACAGCTCCAAAGCGACTCCCCCACCTGAGCAGGAAGGTGAGAGAATGGTTGTGACTTCAGAACCAGCTCAGAGAGTGACCTAATCACACACTGAGGAGACAAAGCAGGGCACTGCTGTCACAAATCAATCCACCCTCCACGGCTTCTGTGCCATTCCCGTGGTCTGGACGTCTCCATCACCCCAGGCAGAGCAGCAAACTGATCTGCAAGGCTGCCCCCACCAGTGCTTCAGCCTTTGAAGGGGTGGGAGTGCAGTGACTGGTCCCAGCAGGCTGGGAAGGGGCAGCAGCTCAGCGATCCCCAGCAGCCAGGGGAGGGGAGGCACAGCCAGGCTTCACCTGCTGAGCACTCACAGAGTCCCACTTGTCACCTAAACACTCACTGGGCCCCTGCTCCACCAGGCATGATCCCACAGGTGTTTTCTGAATAACCCTCTCTGGGAAAAACTGTCCCCAAATCCTACACAAGTGACAAATTACTCAGGTCAACCTCATCTGGGTGACAGACACCCAGAGCTTTTGCCTGCTCTCAGTTTTACCTCCAATTTAGGTGCTCCTGACTTTCTGCTTCCTTAGAAAATCCAGGCATATATATATAAAAACTGAGTTTCACATCTCACCTCTTTGCCCTTGGGAGGCGGAGGGTAAAACCTGTTGTTGGAGAGGTACCCAGTGAAGATGTTCAATTCGCTGGGAATTATCCACCAGGGATCCCCGAGATCCAGTTTGTTCTTGGGAGGGAGAAAGGCTTTAAACTGCCTGGCAAGCAGGACACTCATGGGGGCTGCTGGGGCCGTCCAGTTCCTCAGCCCAGACAGAGCCACGTGAGAAATCTGTGAACAAATAACACTGCCAGAGCCCAGACTGGACTCCCCCGACGTGCAGCGATGTCACGGATGGAGGGAGGCTTTGGAAAAGGGGGGGAAAAATGTGTATCCCACCCCAAATTCTCCTTACCCCACCGAACAGTTCTGTCAGCTTTCAAGAACGTGAGCAACAGAGGGGAGGGGAACACTCAGGAAAGGTGTTCTGGCTGGGGCACGGTGCTGCTGAGCACACTGAAACCCTGAAATGCCGAGTTCCCTGCCCCAGCAAATCCCACGGGATTCAGCAGGACCGTGTCCCCCCTCCCAGTGTATCCCTGGTGCTGTTCCCAGCCTGCCAGACGTGTTTATCCCAGAATTCGTGGCCTGCAGGACACCTACTCCCAAGAAACCATCCTTGCTCTTCGTCATTGTTTCCATGACCAAGGGCTGGAATTTGGCCACGACAGACAAAGTCTCCCCATCTGGATCCGGCGGCTCCTCCTCTTCAGACTCTGAGACAGGAGCAACCCCTAGACAAAAGGACAGGAATTCAAGCAGCTGTTTCCCCTCCCTCCCCTTTTAAGCAGTTGTGAAGTGATTACACATTGATCCTGGCAAATCCAGGAGCACTGGGGGCTTCCCAGCTGTCCCCACACAGCAGAACTCAGACCCATCCCCAGACCAGCTCTGGCTGCATTGCATTAAAGAGGAAGGGGATCAACTCAATGGCTCTAAAGTGAAAGAGGGTGGGTTTAGGTTGGATATTGGGAAGGAATTGTTCCCTGGGAGGGTGGGGAGGCCCTCAGAGCAGCTGTGGCTGCCCCTGAATCCCTGCAAGTGCCCAAAGCCAGGCTGGACGAGGCTTGGAGCACCCTGGGACAGTGGAAGGTGTCCCTGCCCATGGCACTGGAGAGGCTTTGAGGTCCCTCCCAACCCAAACCACTCCATGATTCCATATTTCCCTGACTCCACAGCACAGGCTCAGCCAGGCACGCTCAGAGCCCCTCGGAGCGATCCCAGCACGTGCTGGAGCCAGTCCAGGAGAGCACAAGCAAACACTGTCCGTGTCCCCAGTGTCCATTGTCATCCCCACACTTCTCCCTGCCTGGCACCAGCAGAGCCATTTGCCCCGTGCTGATACAGCCTCTGGAGATGATCTCCCACAAGTGCTGCCCAGGAGAGGCTGCCCCAGCTGAATGGAACGCTGTGACTCACTGATGGCTTTGGCCCGGCCTGGGCTGAGCTGTATTTGTTGCATCCACCCATCCCAAATCCCCCTTAAGCTCCAGACAAAGTATCTTATGTACTTTGCTAGTCCAGCAACGGGATCCTCCACCTTTATAAAAACTGCACTCTGTCAAAGTGATGTCTGGTGCTTAAGCCTCTTCAACAGCACAGGGAAAGCTTCTCTTCGTGTAAATAACACCCAAAACGGCACCCAGAAAATAACCAAGTGAATAAAATGTTCGGTGAATTAAAGCTGTGGAGCTCAAGATGTTTGGCTCTGTGCAGGCAGGGCTCTGGAAGGCAGACAGGAACTCACCTGTGAGCTTCTCAGCAATGGGTTTGAACTCCTCGGGGCTCAGGTACAGGTCCTTGTTTGTGTCCAGGGAGGAGAAGAGGAACAGCCCCTCATTCCCCAGGGACTTCAGAGCCAGCTCCTGGATTGGGAAGAAGAGGCAAGTGAGATTTCATTGGAACCTCCTGCAGAAATCCACTCTGGCCCCTCTGGAGTTAATCCCCACTCTTCCCAGCACATCCAGGGAAAAGATTAACGCCCCTTGGCAGGATCTGGTGCTATTTGCAATAGGGATCGGTGTCCAGGAACTGCTGGCACGAGGACATCAAACCTACATCTGCCCGAGCAATTCCAACTGAACCATTTGCTCACTACTCAGTGTCTTTTGCCAGAAAAATTCCCCACTTTTTCCAGCTAGTTAGCCCTAAAACTGGGGGTATCAGGAGCACCTGGAGGCGGTGACTGCTGGGATAAACTCACGTGCAGCGAAACAAAGGCAGCCAAATACGTGGGTACCACATTCCAAAAGCACAAAGGGAGTGAGCTGAGCCCTTGGAATCACTGACTTCCATTCGTGGTGGGGTGGGAGCCACGCCACCATTGCTGCCCACAACTGCCCTGCTCTGCCCTGCCCCTCCAAATCCCCAGCCTGGGGACTGCATGGAATATTTTGGCTCCCTGCTCCCTCAGCAGAGTCACAAAACCCAGAGTCTTCTCCAGAGATTTCCACAGGATCCCAGCTCTCCGTGCCTTGGCTTCTTCCACTGCAAAGCCCACTCGGGGCTCACCGAGGCGATGCCTCCCTTGGAGCAGCCCCAGAAGAGCTCTGGATCCTTCCAGACATTTCCACTCCGCGGTCTGAAGGGAAAGGGACGACTTGGAGGCAGAACAAGAGCTCCACGCTGGTGCGAGAGGAGGGAGAGACACGGAGCGGGTGGCACGAGCCCCTCGCTGCCAGCCAGCCCTTGGCACGTGCCCCAGGATCCATCAGCTTGCCCTGCCACCCCCGGAACAGCCCGGAGCTGGGAGCACAAACACTCTGCGTTCTGCTGCTTATCCCTGCCTGCTCTCCATTGCCTGCAGCACCGCCACCATCCCCAGAGCTCCTGAACCAGTTTATTTTCCATCTGTTGCCTGCCAGCCTGAAGCAGCACTAATGCAGCCTGGAAGGCTTTGCTCCCATCAACTGCAGCTACAAAAGCACTTAAGAGCCTTCCAGGGCAGTTCCAGGAGCGAGAGAGACTCAAACAGAGACCCTGGAACTCGAAACGAAGATCTGGACGAGGACGTGGCCAAGGACATGAAAAAATGAAGGGAGAGATGGTTATTTGTGCCCAGGGACAACTCGCTGTCCGCAGTAAACCTGCTTTTGTTCCCTGAATGGATGGGGATGAGCATCCCTGGCTCTGGAAACAGGTAACAGCTCTGCTGAGCACCTGCCTCGTGTGCTGACACATCTCCCAGGGTCACACGAGCCTCGTGCCAGGCTCCAGGACCTCTCCCAGCTGCAGCTCTCACCTGTGCTGGGCACACAGTTCACTAACTGTGATCACTCCTGGTCTGGGAGCCAGCCCACGGCCCTGGGAAGGGAGCAGGAGCCTCCCCCGGGCAGGGCAGGCTGTCCTGGATGTGTGCTGGGCTCTGAAGGGATGCTCCACTGCCTCGTGCTCTCCTCAGCACAGCAGAACTGCCCCTCTGACGGATCTTTTAGAGCCTCTCCCCATTCTGCGCTTCACGGGCACGGACCCCGAGGGACGGGAGGCAAAGTTTTCACAGCAGGTTGGAATTTGCATTGCTGGAACGTGGGGAAAAGTCATTTTCCCCCTCACTGAACGGGGCTGGAGGCAGGAGGAGAACCAGGGACACGGGAACACCTCTGGCTGAGGGAGCAGGACACGAGGTGGGATCGCAGGCGCTGGACACGAGCACCCCAAAGGCAACGTCCACACAGAGCCACGGCCCTCAGCTGCACTGACCCCCGGGCTGGGCAGTGACCTCCCATCAGTGGGACCCAGGAGACCCCACCCAGCTGGAGGCAAGACCCCAACCACAGAGCAACAAAGGATCCCACGGAGAACACCCCAGCCCTGCTGCATTTGGTCAGAGGGACAACAAAAACGATGTCTGAAAGCGGAGAGAGATGTCAGGCTTGGCCTTTTGCTTTCTGATAACATTCACACTAAAGAAAGCTCCCAGAGCTGGTGGGTTTTTTCTCTTCTCTTTTTAATCTGGAATTATAAGGAAGACAACTTCCCTGTCTGTGCCCGAGGGGTAGGACTGAGCTGTTCCAGCGTTTCTGTAGAGGAACAGGAGCTGTGGTTTCCACAAAGAGCTCCCCTCTCCCACCTGCTTGTGGGTTGTTCAGCTAAATAAACATTTCCACGGGAAGAGACAAGACATATGTTTGAAGCGAGAGGAAGGAAAAAAATAAAAACCTTGGGCTGTTCACATTTTGTTCTCCTCTCTCCAGCAGCACCCAGTGACAACTGTCTGCCTGTCCTCCGGAAAAAAACAAACCTCCAGCAGACCTGTCAGGCTGTGAGAACGTCCTCACCCTCCTGTCCTTGCTGGGAAAATTCTTCTAATTGACTTGTTTAAACCATTTGTCCCTTTTTGCGATGCAAGAGGAGACAGAGAAAAGAGGCATCCTTTAAAAATACCCTTTAAAAACACTTCTCTTTGTACTAGAGGAGTATCAAGAAGGAGAAATCTGCTCTTTTCCCAGAATCTCCTCAGATGTTCAGGGCTGGAGTGCAGAGCCAGGGGAGCGCAATCTCCAACAAAGGAGATCTCCAAAGCTCCTGCAGCCACTGGAATTACACGGATCACAATCAAAAACAGTCACTCGGCCTCATTTAAAATAAAAACCCCAAACACAAACCCCAGGAAAAAACGGCTCCTGTTCTCCAGCTCACGCCCTCCCTTCTTGTGCCGCTTCTCAGTGACCTTTGGAGGCTGCGGCGGAGGAAGTGTGAGATGGAGAGCCAACAGCAGGGCCAGGGGCTGGACCAAGGGGGCAGCTGGTCACTGCGGGTCACTGGTGGCCACCATGGCTCCGTGGTGCTTTCAGCCTGGTGGTGGCCACCACAATCCCTGCAGCTGCCTCAAGCCCAGTGGCCACCTCAAGCCCACGTCCACTGGAGGGTGGTACCACAGCCCAGTGGTCACCCCAACCCCAGAGGCCACCTCAACCCCCATGCCTGGTGGTCAGCTCAGCCTGGCCACAGTCACCTCAACCCCAGTAGCCACCGATGCCTGGCAGTCACTCCAACACCAGCGACACCTCAACCCCCACGGCCACCGATGCCTGGCGGTCACCTCAACCCCAGTGGCCACCCCAAACACGGCGGCAAAGGATGCCTGGTGGTCACCTCAGCCCCGCTATGGCCACCACAGCCCTGCTATGGCCACCTCAGTCCCTCTATGGCCACCTCAGCCTGGCTACGGCCACCTCAGCCCCGCTATGGCCACCTCAGCCTGGCTACGGCCACCTCAGCCCCTCTATGGCCACCTCAGCCCCGCTACGGCCACCTCAGCCCCGCTACGGCCACCACAGCCCCGCTACGGCCACCTCAGCCCCGCTACGG
>VZTA01025310.1:22471-49604 GCA_013398855.1 Mohoua ochrocephala | reverse complement strand
GGTCACTGGGAGGGGAGAGGGACACACACACAGGGCAGGTCACTGGGAGGGGAGAGGGACACACAGGGCGGTCACTGGGAGGGGAGCACACGACAGGCACCATCCAGGTGCTTTTACATCACTCGGGATGCCAAAGGCTCAACCAACTGCTCTGGTTTTAGAAACAGAACATCAGGAGTGTGTTGGTCTTTCTGAGTTAAGAATCCCAACCTCTTGCAAGCACTCTGCAGCACTCAGATCCCTGCTTTTCACACCAACCCTCTCCCTGCTGGAGAAAATTTGTTCGTGAGGGTGCCCAGAGCAGCCGTGGCTGTGCCCAGAGCAGCTGTGGCTGTGCCCAGAGCAGCTGTGGCTGTGCCCAGAGCAGCCGTGGCTGTGCCCAGAGCAGCTGTGGCTGCCCCTGGATCCCTGGCAGTGTCCCAGGCCAGGCTGGACGGGGCTGGGAGCAGCCTGGCACAGTGGAAGGTGTCCCTGCTGAACGCCCCAGAGCAAACCCCTGCCAGGCAAACCCCGATCTCCTGGGGCTGTGGGTGACCCCCAGTGACCCCCCCAGGCTACCTGAGCGAGCGTAGGACTCGTGGCAGGTGCTGGTGATCTCTGCAGCCAGCTCCATGTGCCTCTGCCTCCTCTCCTCGGCGGCGTGCTCGGCTCCCAGGGCGATCATGCCCCCAGAGAAGCAGGCCAAGTGGCCCATCTTGTGGTCCAGGATGCCACCCCTCCACTCGGCGATGTAGGTCAGGCCTCCTGCAGATTTTTTCACCAAATGCTTTTCTATTGCCTAAAGGGATGGAAATCAGGATTTCGAGAGAGGGAACAGCAAATAAAACTTACTCAGCGTTACCTGGTGACAGGAGCGAGCACCAAGGAAATGCAAAGACTTATTCTGAAGGTCTGAAACCTTCTTATGAACCACATCTCCCCCCCCAAAAAAACCCCACAGAGCAGCACCTCGCTCCTCACCTCCAAGGCGTCGTCGTACATCTTTTTAGCTTCGGAGTCCTTCTTGTCCGACATCAGCCAGGATTTGATGAGATATTCATAAAAGCTGTCCCCGAGCCCCCCGATGGAGACGTGGTCTGTGGTGGGAAAGCCAGAAAAGAGCTTCAGCTCCGTGGTATACAACGAGCAGCTGCTCTACACAAGGGGGAAACAATCACGTCCTATTTAATGCCCTTGTTCTCTCCTCCCTCTTCCCAGCTTCCTGGGGAGAGCTTGCAGCGTTGCTTTTCAGAAAGGAAGGAAGGTGGAAAGTGCAATCAGAAGAAAAATGTTCTGTCATTTTGCAGAGCATTAGTATCCCTTACCAGCACCATTCAGAGGCCTTATTTTACAAGTTATTTATACTGCAACGTGAAGATGCTTCCTGTTTATGGAGCCATCACCATAAATCCACCCTCATAAACCAAAAGCAGTGGTGGGTATTGATAGATTTCTGTGTAGATGGAGCCCCTGGGAGCTGTCTCCCCGCCTCAGGAAAGGAAGGAGAGGTGTGGGATCCCACAGAGCTGCCAGCAAGGGGCTGCTGGAGACACTCCTGCCTTGTGCCATTTGTATTCCCGGCTCACGGAGGGGACTCGGAGCCCTGGGGAAGGCTGGGGGTTGCTGGCACATTAAAATGATAAAGTCAGGTACGGGGGGGATGTGAGCTGCATGTTTTCCTCTGCAGAAATCAAATTTCCGAGGCTGTGTGCTCGGAGCACCCCCTGCTCTGACCTTACAGGAGGCGCTGAGGGATTGCGGTGTGAAACGGGGCTGACAGCCGCAGCTTTGTGCCCGGGGGGGAGCTGCCGGCTGGATTTACAGCTTCAAACTGCACCGCGGGGGGAAGAGCAGCCTTCTCGCTCTTTAAAGCAGTCGAGCACTCCCCATTTTTAGGAGAGCAAGACAAATTACCCTCCCCGGGCCGAGCCATCCCTGTTAATTAACAGCGTCCACCCCTGGGTCTGCACCATCCTCATTTCCCGGCTAAGCACATGCAGCAGGTGTTCAGAGCTGCTCGGATTTTTGTTCCCCCTCTCCTCGCACACAGATAAAGTCCCGAGGCTTATTCCAAATGCTAAATCCTCCCGGCAGCACAGACCGACAGCCGTGCATTTCCCTGACCTGAAGAGCAAACATCCCTGACACACTGTGTCCAACGAGGCAGGGAATAATCCGTGGCAAAACAAGGGGATTAAACGCGCGAGGAGAGAGGGCAGAGCGTTTGCAAACACAGCCTGCCTTTAAAGAGCAGCTCTGTGATCCTGAGTGTGCCATTCATAAACTCACCAAAGCTGCAGCCCTGGTACATAATTGCTCTCCATATGGCAGCAGCCCTGGCAGCGTTTGCCTCGCAGGCACCGAGCACAAACAAATCCCAGCCTCCAGCAGGGGCCTGGGCTTTCATTTCCCAGAGGTAGCGACTGCACTCGCTGGAGGTGCAGCACGGCCTCTTCATTCCCAAGATCTGCTCATTCAGCCAGGTCAAAGATACACCTTTTAAGAAAATCGCTGCAATTTCAATGAAAACAGCTTCCTGCAAAGAGCTTTAATGACGGGAGAGAAAATGAGAGCCTGGCACCTCCTGGGAGCAGGCTGCAGATGCCTCCCTGCTCTGGTCCTCATCTATTTCTCCCCAGCAGCACTGGAGATGCAGAAGGGGCTGATCACTCTTCTTCCTCCCTGGAATATGGAGTCAGATCCCAAGGTCATCCTGCCACAAACAGCCCCTGGAAGTCTGTCTGGGAGGCAGGAATCTGCCTGTCCCAGCAGGAGCAATCGGAGGCCACTTTTGATGTGCTCTGAAAAGCACCACCAGGCCTCTCTTTACATCAGCAACTTCGGGGCAGTGCAGTGAAACGTGCAGACAGAAAACAGAGCTGAATTCATGGCAGAAGAGAGGAGGGCTGGGTATCCAGCTGAGAGTCACACCCAGCTGGGTAAGAGCTCCTCAGCTTCCCAGGGATTTCGTAGGGATCAGTCAGGGAGCAGCCAGGAACTTCTCCTCCCCTGAGCAGCACTGAGCAGGCAGAGCTGATGCTGGTGTCTGCCCAGATGTGCAGTGCAGCAGGAATATCCCAAAGGAAGGGGAACCTCAGGGAGCAGCAGGGGATGGGGGATCAGCCCTTCAAGGGGAGACACAGAACACAGACCCTGCAGAGGCAAAGCTGAGCTGCTGCCAGAGGGATGGGATAACCCCAAGCGAGGATGCTTGGTGCTGGTTTCAGCTCACAGCACCAAAGGGCAGCTCTGGTTTAATGGGATGGCTGTGACCATCCCAGACATGCTGCTGGGACCAGCTCTGCCAGTTAAAGGTCAGGGATTGCTCACAGCCAGAGCTCTGTCCCTGCCTCAGCCACTGTTGCCACCAGAGCCATAAAAGCAGCAGTGGGAAAGGTCTGGAGTGATCCAGCCCAGCAAAAAGTGCAACGAAACACAGGGACACCAGGCAATGCAAGGACTCAGAGCAACCTGCCTAAATAATAAATGTCAGCCACTGACAGGCCCAAACCAGCCTCTGCAGAGAGAGACTTTGCTTTGACCAAGGAACATCAAATCCAGCAGCCAAACCAAGCAGATCAATAACAGAGCAGAAGGTGGAGGTCAGAGATCAGGGCACGGCTGCAGAAGTGGCATCTCCTGTTCCCACCCCAGGGCAAACTTCTGCCCCTGGGTGGCCCAAGAGGAGGGGGACAGTCTCTTCCCTGGCTGAGGAAGGGGCTGTGCATGTCACCTTTCCCTGGGGGCACTGCTTCCAGAATTCCCCTGCTCTCTCCAAGACCTTCCCTGATTATTGCCCCCCTTGCACACACCAGAGCAGGGTCTCCCTCGTGCCACATCTCCAACAGGAGAAAACAAAACATTCTTATCTCATCCTTCCTTCCCAAATCACTCTCTGCAGAGGTACCATGGTAACAGGAACACGAAGGCACACAGGAGAATTCATCCCTGGATCCGAGGGGGATCCAAGACTCCTCCAAGCCCTCTGCCTCTCCAGGTGCTTCCTTCACTTGCTGCAGCCACTCCAGAGGGGAATCTCACCCAGGCAGCTCCGTGGATCTGCAGGATCCCCAAGGGCTGTGCTGACTCCCAACACCCCTGTGCTGGACCGAGTGCCAGGACACGGGGGAGGCCCTGATTCTCCCAACACCCCTGTGCTGGACCGAGTGCCAGGACACAGGAGAGGCCCTGATTGTCCCTCTGGAGGTGGCACACCCAGCTGGGCACACAGGGCTGGCAGGGTAAGTGCACAATGACCGTGCTGCACCCCGCAGGGGCTGTGTGAGCTCATCACAGGCACCACAGCCTGCCTGACACGGCACCCCTCGGCCCCCTGCTCTCGCAGTGGCTGCTGATTCCTCAGCAAGGACGGGGAGCCCGGAATGCTGCAGGCAGGAGGAGAGGCAGGGTGATACCTACGCTGCACCCAGCTCCCCGTCACCGGGCTCAGGAAGTTGGGATAAAGGCCCTGCGGCTTCTCCACTCTGTTGAGGACCCTGCGGATGTTCATCACCTGTGGGAGAGGAGAGACAAGGGTGGGGTTACTGCTCTGCTGCCAGGGCTGCTGGGCTGGACAGGACAAATGGGTTAAAACTCAAAGAAAGTGGGTTTAGATGAAATATTAGAGAGAAATCCTTCCCTGTGAGGGTGGGGAGGCCCTGGCACAGGGTGCCCAGAGAAGCTGTGGCTGCCCCTGGATCCCTGGAAGTGTCCAAGGCCAGGCTGGATGGGGCTTGGAGCAGCCTGGGACAGTGGAAAGGGATTGGGATGAGCTCTAAGGTGCCCAGTCTGATTCTCTGATTGAGGATCTGGGTGGAACCGTGAGATGTGAGCAATGCCAGGGGTGATTTTTTTTCCAGGATCCAAAGGGAAAGGAGTGGCAGGGATGAGTGACTCACACAGCACTTAAATTCACCATGTGGTCACTTAACAGGACGAACTGGGGCCTTTAATTTCAACAACAGACAGTTCCTTTAATGCCCCAGAATGGCCAGCACTTAACTCTCTGAAGCCTCCCTTGGTTTCACCCCCATTAAATCCAATAGGCCTTTCCCTTAAGGGACCCAGTTAAACTCCACGCAGCATAAATATTCTATTATAACCTACAGGGCAGCTAATTCGCTCGAAACCTTTCACAAAATCAGACAATTTGCACACCAAAAGCTGGCTACAGCCTTGAGCCCCGTGCTTCCAAGGAAGTTGTCATGCTCCATGATATTTGCTGGAGTTTGGGAGCTCGGCACCTTAACGCCAGGTTTGAATGAAAGACACAGATGGGACTTAAATTCCTGCTAAAATCAGGAGTTCATGAGCTGATCTGCTCCTCTGCAGTAATTTCCCACAGGCTGGGCTGTGTGAGCCCACACCATCCCACATTTTCCCTCTCTGAGGGCGTCAGGGTGGATGTGATCCATTTTCTGTGCACACATCAACCCAGCAGAGTCCATTAGAAAGGTTTTGCCCTTTTCCCTCCATGGGCTTAGGAGGAGAAGAGGAAAATCTATTAGGCTGGGGACAGAGGTTTGACCCTGGCTCAAAATGCCACGGTTTGAACCCAGAGTGAGGATGCAATTCTGGTTTTTAGCAGTGTCCACATCTCCAGTGCCTCCTCATCTCTCCCCTCCCTTCATTCCCTTCACACATTTTCTCTGCAGAGCCCTGCTCCCTTCCCTGGCCTCTCCTCGGCTCCCCCCCTCCCCGGGAGCCATTTGTCATTATCCCTGTCCTCAGGAAGCTCAGCCTTGTCTCTTCATTTCACATCACCAGCCTCTCTTCATCTTCCCACTGAGTTTCCTGTTTCCCTCCAGCCTCTGCCTCTCCCTCCTCTGTGGCACTCCTCTGCTCAGCCCACCCTCGCTGCTTTCCACCCGCTCCCTCCCAGCTCCACTCTGCTCTCCCAGCTTCTTCCTCCTCTTTTTTTTCCTGTCTCTCCTTCAAATTCCCTCCTTGTGTCACAGCTGACACACCTGCACTGGACTTATCCTGGAAAAGCAGCATTTTGGAGGGGTTTTTTTGGGCAATCCTGTGTGGTTTTACCCCACTGTGGCACTCTGGACAAGCCTCATTTCCCTTGGGCTCGTGGGGGGCAGTTTGGATTCTGCCTGGAACAATCTGTCTCCCTCAAAGCAGGTTCCTGAGGGGATCTGCACCTGATGGTTTCACTCTGGCTGTGCCCTCACCTGAGTAAAAGTCACACCACTTCACCCACCCTGAGAAAAACACCCCAGCAGGACCAAGAGGCCCAGGCTGGGGGTGACTTGCCTTTTCTGCAAACACTGGGTTGCCAGAGAGCTCGGAGAGGTGCAGGAATTCCAAGTGCAAGGTCCCAAATTCTGCCAGGATGCTGCTTCCAGCGGATGCCCAGCCCCAGCTCCAACTCATGCCACTGCAAGGAGAGAACAGGGAGCCTTCACTGCCAGGAAAACACAGCCAACACCCAGCTCTGCCTTTGCCAGGGGCGTGTGCTGCACCCCAGGTGTCATTAGGGCCACGGAAAGGATGCACAGAGATTTAGGATGGACGCAGGTTTCCAGGCTCAGCTCCTGTGGGATGGAGCTGTAGTTTTACAGAGATTGTTTAGGGTTGGGATAACACAGACACTGCACAAACTGCATTTTTTTTTTTGTGGGAGAGGAATCCCTCCCAAACAGCTCAGCTGAAAAACAGCTTTGGAAGAGCACTGACACCCTGCCCTATGCAGAGATTTTGGGATCAAATATCCTTCTGGTAGCCCACAGCTCTGGGCCTCTCTGGCAGCCTCCAGACAGGACCATGTCCTGAAGGTTGTAGGGTTGTGTGTAAGGACTCGGTCCCAAAGCAGCCTCTGCGGGTGCTGGCCCAGAGCCACCTCAGAGGTGTCGTGGCTTTGATTTTGCACCTCCTTGCAGCTGATCCCGAGGAGGGGACAGGTTTCCAGGCACGGGGAAGGGCGGGGGTGACACTAGATGGCGCCGGGAAGCTTGGGCTGGGAGAGGAGAAGGGTTTGTTGTTTACAGGAGGCTAAAACTAATGATCCTTCCGAGAACGGAAAAAAAAAAAACCAAAAAAAAAAACCCAAAAAGAAGTTTCCCTGGGTGTGATGTAGAGAAAAGCATGTCAATGGCCGCCCTTTATTTACTGCCCTGGAGGGGGGCTGCAACAAACGCAGCCTCTCAAACATTGCTGCCCTCCCGGCTCTCTGGGGTCACGGGGATCATCACAACCCTGCCCTCCCAAAAAAACCACAGCCAGTGCATGGGATGTGCTGCTGGGAGCCCGAGCCTCGGCTCAAACAGCACAGCAAAGCCCGTGGAGAGGGGTCTGGAGGAAACGGAGCCCATGTGCGCCGTGTCCCCGGGTTAAGGAGCAGCCTGCAGTGACCCCCCTGCAGGAAAACATTTTTTCAGCGTTACAGCCTGGACAGACTGGGCCTTCACAGCTGCTCTGGTTTGTAACAGCTCAGAGGAAGCTACTGTTCAAAGGACCTTGGCCTCTGAGAGAAGAGAACGTGCCCAGAACCTCCTTTATCTCCCAGATAAGTGGGTCTGAAACGCCGAATCGTCGCCTTCCCTCGCGGGGATCCGAAGCAGCAAAACCAGTGCCAAGCGAGGAGAGAGGCCAGGAGAGGATGAGGAGGGAAAATCCGGAGGTGCAGAGGGTTTAGGGAGACGTGAAGGAAAGCAGGGCCAGGGAGAGAGATCCCAGTGCAGAACAGAGAGCACAGAGCAGCAGCTGGAGGAGACACAGAGCTCCAGGCCCTGGCAGAGGACGAGGCAGTTGGAGCAGCAGGATGGAAACAAGGCTGGCTGAGATAGGACACAGAGCCAGCGGAAAGCAGGCGGCCACAGGGAAGCTCAGCAGCACAGAGGGGACCCCAGAGGAAAAGGTGACAGCGAGAGATAAATCCAGCTGGTTATGGAAGAGCTGCCTGTGCTTGGGGCCCCCGAAAATGTATCTGCAGAATCGACTCAGTGCCAGGGGGGGTTTTGTTTCCAATTTCTGAATGTCCTCCCTGACCCACCGTCCCCAAGCTGCCACCAAGAGAGGCCCACACATGCTGCAGGACTCTCCTCCTTTCGGGGTGGTGAGGTCTCTCTGGAATTAGCACATCCTTGCAAAACTAGAACTGGAGGGAGAATTCCTTGTTGCAAAACTCTCCCGGGCTTTGTTTTGGCCCTGATGTCGGGGTCAGTGTGGTCTCACAGCCTCACCTCACCCTCCTCTGCCTCCACTTCCACGCTGAGTAATTCCCTTCCCCTGTGAGTTTACAGCCTTTGGCTGCTCATCGTGTTCCTGCAGCAGCTCAGGCTGTGGATGGAGCTCCCCTCATCCCTGCCCCTAAATAATCAGCTCACACTGCAGCCCCCAGAGCAGTTCCACGGCCCCACAGCCAGAGCTCCAGGCAGCAATGGGGCCTCTGGGTATGGGCTGGGTGGTTCCCTTGATGTTCTCTGCTCTCACTCAAGGTCATCAGCAAAACATTTTGGGAATGTCTGGGCAGACGGAGGCTGTTCCAATTGTCTTCACAAAGGGCAGGGGAGGGTTTGGCATTTCTGTGAAAGGTTAGCCTATGCAGAGCCTTTATCAGCCACGGAGGAAGCAGGATGTCTGCTCTGTGAAAAAGGACAATTACAGCCGTGCTGGTGGCTCCAATTTTCCCCGGGATTAGAAGCACATCAGACAACTGAGGGGTGACAGTGATATTTGAGCAACGCAGCAGCAGCAGCAGCGTCAGCCAAATATTTGGAAGTCTTTTGCTTCGCAGAGCCAAGGAGGAGATTTGGGCTAAGGGCTGAATAATGACTTTGAGAGTTTCGCAAGAGGTGAGGATGAAAGGCTTTGTTAACCCACATTTCCCGCAGCTCTCACCCGCGGGGATTTGTTTGGAGGCATCAGAAGCAGCAAATCCCCGCCTCGCTGGCAGGGCATTGTCTGCCAGGAGAGCCAGGGGAGCAGGAGGGCAGCCCCAGCTCTGCCTCTGTTTGCTGCCAGGCCTTCTGCAGGGATTTACTGAACTCAGCCTCCCCTGGCTGTGAGAACATCACCAACCTGAGCGCTGTGGCTCTGAGGGGAGGATGGAGCCTGGCTGAGGGCTGGGTTCTCCCCCCTTTCCAGCACCGAAACTGCCAGCCTGTCCCATCCACTCCCTTTCCCAGTTTTTCCTGGTTTTTTAATCCATTTTTCCTGGATAAATTCCCATGCATCTAGCCGGGCACGCTGCAAAAATCCATGCTACGAGCAGACTGCAAAATCACCTTTCAAAGCAAGAGAGAGTGAGGAAAATGCTCTTGCAGCAGGGAGCCCTGTCAGGAGGCACAGGAAAAAAACTGTGGACAGCCCCAAATGAATAAAACACAGCTGAGTTTGACCTGAGTCACCTGAAATCTCTGCCAAGGTATGAGTTGGCAAAACAAATGACCTCGAGGAAATCTGCTCTAGAGGGGGCAGCTCTTGAGGAGCTGCTGCTGCTCCTGGTCCTTCCCAAACACCCAGAACTAAAGGGAGCACTCGTGAGGAACGTGTGCCTTGCCTGCCCAGGTTGATGACTCCACGTGGGATTCCAGTGGGGGTGTTGAAGGCTGGCAGAAGTTTCTCTCCGAGTTCCAGAGCTTTGCTCTTGAACACCTGTTCAAAGAGAGGATAAATAAATATTTGATGAAGCGAGTCCCACAGGATTCTTTCACGTCCCCTTTTCCAAACACACCGTTATAAATCCCGCCTTGTTCCGGGTGTGCTGTGCCCTGGGCACAAAAAAATCAGAAATCTGAACCAAGACTCTCACTGAACTTTGGCATCTCTAAATTTCCTCTAAAACCTGCACTAAACCAGCACCCTGCCCAAGCCTCAGCCCGGACCAGAGCAGCTCACAGCACCCCAGCACCCTGTGATAGGAGCTGATCCAAAGAGTACTCTCCAAATTCTTCCCATTCCCAGGATGGCAGAGAACACAAGGAGCTGGAACGACTGAGTTAAAATCAGAAGAAACCTTTCCAGGCTGGGGCACTGCTAAGATTTACAACACGGGCTCGCCCAGCCCCGTGTCACCTCCCGTGGTAAAAACCACGGTTCCCAACGAACCATCTTCTCCTTGCAGCTCTCTGCCAAGGAGGATTCATGGTTTCATGGCTAAGCTGCTCCTTTTCCATTTGTAATGCCTCAGTTTCGGGCTTTCCAGTCAAATTGCAGCTTATGGTGGCTTGCAGCACAAAGCGAGCACACGCAATTATTTTGGGACAAACTGATACGAGCACTAATCTTCGCTGCAGAGATTAGTCCTGATCAGGAGAAGCCTGTAAGTGACTTAGGAGATAAAGCACAAGCCTTTTACCTCTAGCCCTGGCGTGGTGGCTCTCAGAAAGCGGGAATTTATTGCTCTAAAAATACAGTGCTGAGGAAACCCGAGCCCTCCTGTGGGCTCGCAGGCCTTTGATACTCTCACGAGGAAACAGGGGGTTGGTTCAGAAGGGAAAGCAAGAGACAGGGACTTGGTCTTTTGCCTTTCAGCCCGGTGACACTGACTGGGTAAGTGACAGGCACTGCCCCAGCTGCTGATGGGACTTCAAGAGGTCACTGCTGGAGTTTTGTGGTTTAATGTGGTTTCTTTTTGCTCTGTTGATCTGAAACCTGTTGAAGTTGTCACTGAGACAGACTCTGAGTCGGGGCACTGAGTCTTTGAGAGTTTTCCCCGGAGGGAAATCACAGAGGGAAGTAATTCCTGGAGCTCGTTTAAAATGCAACTGAAGTAACAGAGCTGCTCCTGTGACTCCTGGATCAATGGTGTCACTATGAGGAGCCATCCCACCCTCTGTGGTGGGGCAGCACCAGAGCTGAGCTCTCATTTCGGGCCAGTCCTCGCAGAACTCCCCCCCCTGAACCAGAGTTTCAGCTCACCAAAGACTCCCCGGGCAAAGGAATAATCTCCTCATCTCCCTGCAGCCAGCTGTAAAATTCCAGCCCAGGCACATTATCAAACAGATTATGGCATCGTGCCCTGGCCTCTGGCAGGCTGGGGAGGAGGGAGGGAAGTGGAAATGAGATCCTCCCGCTTGATCCAGGGCTCCAGGGGGATGCAGCATCCACCACAGGGGCTGTGACACCCAGGGGACACTTTGTGGAGCTGCATCACTCTGTCACAGGGACTGTCAGGACAGCACCGTGGAACCCCAGAATGGTTTGGGGGTTGGAAGGGACCCCAAAGATCACCTCATTCCATCCCCTGCCGCGGGCAGGGTCACATCCAGCAGAAGGTGGTGTAGATCCAGCTGCCCTGCCCTGTTTGCCACCCTCCTCCCCTGTATCCCAGGGCCCTCCATCTCAGGAATTCCTGCTCCAGAGGGACTGTTCAGGGAGTGCAGAGCACCTGCCCCTCAGCAGCTGCCCTCCTTAGCCCGAGGCAGGAGCCGGGATGATGTCTGATGAAATCTCACCCGACTCGGAATAGAGAGGAACAAGTACAAAGACAAAGATCCCTGCAAATGGCATCTCCCCGGGGAGCAATGTGTCCAACTGCAAACGTGTCTTGCTGGAATTGCCCACAGGAGAAAAGATCTCTGGCAAATGAGCCGTGCACGGTGTGTGCAAGGTAATTATTCGAGGCTTAATTAAAGGAACATTAGTGGCATTTCCATATTCACGAAAAACGGTGGGTTTAGCCTGTTGTTATGGGGGGATTATCTGATGCTCAGGGAGGAGCTGAGCTGCTGGAGAGCCCTCTGGGCTCGTTCCCGGGGGTGTGAGGGATGCTCGGAGCCGCGGGGCACAAACCTCCTCTCCGGTGAGGTAGTAGGTGGCCAGGAGCCCTCCGATGTAGCGGATGTTCACCTCGAACAGGGAGGCTTCTCCGTTCTGCAACGACACGGGGACAGCGCTGAGAGCGGGCAGAGCCCTCTGCCCCCAGCCCTCACCCCCAGCCCCGGGCCCACCTCACAGCCCTGCGTGTGCCCTGCGGTGCTGGGGGAGCCTGGAGAGAAGGGGAACACCCAAAGTGCCCCATTTGTCACCTGTGACAGCACCTGAGCCAGGCAGGGTGGATCACAGAATCATAGAATCACTCAATCATAGAATCACACAATCACTCAATCACAGAATCACACAATCACTCAATCATTCAACCACAGAATCACACAACCACAGAATCACAGAACCACAGAATCACGGAATCACTCAATCTTTCAACCACACAACCACAGAATCACTCAATCTTTCAATCACAGAATCACACAACCACACAACCACAGAATCACACAATCACAGAATGACACAATCACTCAACCACACAATCACAAAATCTGCTGAGCTGGAAGGGACCCCCAAGGATCAATGGATCCATCCAGCCCCTGGCCCTGCCCAGACCCCCCAACACTCCCACCCTGGGCATCCCTGGCAGCGCTGTCCAAGCCCCCCTGGAGCTCTGGCAGCCTCGGGGCCGTGCCCATTCCCTGGGGAGCCTGGGCAGTGCCAGCACCCTCTGGGGGAAGAACCTTCTCCCAGTATCCAGCCTAACCCTCCCCATTCCAGCCAACTCCCCAACTCCAGGCCATTCCAGCCCCGTCTCGAGTCAGAGCTGTGCGTCATGATTCATGTTTGACATGAAAATTTGCACCTTGAAACATTTTATTTAAAGGAAAACTGTACAGTCCTATGAAAAAATGACTTCCTCCATTTTCCCGTGGAGAGGGCCCTGCATTAGGCAGGTGAAATTCACTTCAGGCAGGTATTTCCTGCTGCTGAGGGACTCAGCTGCGCAGGCTGAGAGGGGAGCAGAGCCTGTCAGAGGGGCTGTGATGGTCAGGGGACACAGAGAGGCTGCAGGATGTCCCTGTGCCCCACACCCGGTGAAGCTTCACAGCATCACTCCAGAGCCACTCGCCTGGAACGAGCTCAGCTCCAGCACCTCAGCTGATCACCAGCAAATGTCAAAAGGATTGCATTCCAAACAGCCCTGTTGAAAATACCCACTCCTGGCTGCCCAGCCTGCGTGGGAAAGGATTCCCACCCTCGCAGAGATGCCAGACCCCAAAGCCAGGGAGATCCAACACAGCACCTGCAGTGAGCAGAGGGCCACCTGAACCTGCAGGTCACAGCAAGAGCTCCCTGGAGATGAGGAGTGGAATTGCTGGGGACAGATCACAGCACTCGGTTTCGAGCAGAGCTGGTGGGTCCTGGAGCCCCTGTCCTGCCTTTCTGGACTATGAGAGCTCCTTGTACAGAGGCAATATTTAATTAATTTCCCCCCTTGCCTCCCTGTGCTGTGCTCCCTGACTCCACGGATCAATCCATAGCATTCACTCTTGTCTTTACAGATCAATCTATTCTGCAGGCCGAGATTAAAAGCTTTTATGAAATCCAGATAAATTATCTCCCAGTTGATTTTGTCCCTTGTTTATCGATTCAGTAACAGACTGAGACCATTCACCAGATTTATCAGATGTGGGCTGCCTTTTATGAGCCCACGAATGCCAGTGGTGCCCTCCCAAATGATGCTTCCCCATAAAGGCAGCTGCAGGCATTGTTCCCGTGGGAGAACCGTTCCTCACAACAACTAGGCTGGCATTAAACAAACAGAAGTTCCAACTGCACTTGGGTTTTAACGTTCTCTGCGTGTGCCAAGGATGAGATCCCATCAGCTGGGGATGAGGAATCCGGGAGCTGCCTCCAGAGCAGGGCCAGGCACAGAGAAGGGACAGCACCCTTCAGCTGCCAGCGCTGCTGCGCTGCACCCAGAGTCCCAGCACAGCTCCACGTGCCCAGGAAAGCTCCAGGAGCCCCAGGGAGAAGCACCTCTGGCCATTTTTAGAGGTGATGCCCTTCCTTCCAAGCCCTGGCTCCCTCTGCCCTCCCCCTCTGCTGCTGAGGTGTCACCCAGGTCCCAGCAGTGACACCAGCAAAGGGCCCGGACAAGGGGAGCTGAGTTTACAACCTTAATCTAATTCCAAAAGGAAAACTCATCTTATGGCAGGCAGGCATTTACCTGAGATGAAACAGAACCTGCTCTTTGACGAGCAGAATTTCCTCGGAGTGTCTAATAATGAGTGTCTGTTTCCATCACCCAGCCCAAAACACAAGAACCACGAGACACTGACCCTTATTTTCAGCCGGCCACGGCGAGGCTGAGCCGGTGGCCCCTGCTGGAGCCAGCAGCAAACCGGGGTGAATCACTGCACTGTTCCCTTTGGCCTCGAAAAGAAAATCATCAGCTGAGCGGCTTCTATCCCCCACAGAGCTGATGGTTTCCCTCCCCAGATGACTGGGAGGGAAGATTGTGATCAGGACTGGCTGTTCAGGTGACATGGGCAGGCATTCCCAGCAGCTGACTCACCACGTTCAAGTCAAAGCTCTTCTCCACCCACTCCTTGGCTTCTTGGAATTCCTCCTCGAGTTCCATGATGTAGAGGGTATCTAAGGCATCGATCACAGTTGCTCCTCGAAGGCCTCCTGCAGGGCAGAAACACAACAGGGGGATGAAGGCACAGCTCAGAGGGACAGGCAGCAGCTCCCAGTCCCAGTGCTGGGGGTGGCTGGGTGGGATCTTCCCGCTCGGCTCTGCCACCCAAAATTGGAGAGGCCAAATTTTCAATGGCCTGAAAGAATTCTGAATTCTGGAAGAATTCCCCCGAGGAACAGCTCAGGGTCCACACCCTGAAGCCCCCAGCCACAACTGCAAGCCTTGGCCTGGTTTCCAGTCCTGTCCTGGACAAAGTGGCTCAGCAATTCCAGCCTTGGCCATCGTTCAGCTGCAAACCTACATCCAGCCTCCTTCCAGCCCACTGCCAAGCACCACCTGGGAGACAACTGAGGTTTGTCGTGCAAGAGCATCCAAGGCAGGACTCTGCTCCTTCTGCCCCGATGCAGAGTTGGTTTTTTTGGGGCACAAATATTTCTGCACCGTGCCACGACCAGCACAGACACAAACCCCAGCCCGTCCTGGAGGCTGAGGGACCAGAATCTCAGTGGGTGATTTAGGGACCTTCCCTTGTCCAGCAGCACCTTCCCTGTGAGCACGCAGGTGGCAACGGGACACAAGGTCTGGAGGAGATTCCAGCCAGGAACTTGGACCAGCCGTGTCATTTGTGTACAAAAAGGTCCTGCCAGGCGCTGTCTGGCGCACGCAGAGCTCGCAGGGAGGCACTGAGGTGCCAAGGAGGCTCTGCAGGGTGTGTGGGCACACAGCCCCTCAGCAGAGGAGATTCCATGGAATCAGAGGTGGGACAACCCTGCTTTGGGACAGCTCAGTGGGGTTTAGTTCTGTTCAGGTTCCCTGAAACTCCTCCTGCCGTGGGGCAGCCAAGGGTGTGAGCTCATCGTGACTCAAAGCTCGTGGTGCTTTCCCAGCCCTGGGCAACTCACAAACCCTCACGTGGAGGGCTCTAGTTTGGAATCATCACCACTCATCCAGGGCTCCAGTCTGGAATCATCACCACTTATCCACAGCCCCAGTTTGGAGTCATCACCACTCATCCAGAGCCCCAGTCTGGAATCATCACCACTCATCCAGGGCTCCAGTCTGGAATCATCACCACTCATCCAGAGCCCCAGTTTGGAGTCATCACCACTCATCCAGAGCCCCAGTTTGGAGTCATCACCAGCCATCCCTCTGGGATGTGGCACAGGCGTGAGGCTGCCTCTGCACCACCACACACACACACTCACTGCTCAGCTGAGCCACATTCCCACCCACCCCCTGGCAGACCTTTGGGAATCTCTGCCAGCAAAGATGCTTGGATGAGGTTCAGGTTTTGTTTCTGCAGCAGAAGCTCCTCGTACCAACCCTGTCCCCATCACCTCCCTCTCCACAAAGAATCACTCGCTGCTGTGCCCAGGGATTTTCCTGAGACTTATTTCTGTTTGGCTCAGGTCAGTTCCTCCTCCTCACTCACAGACTTTCACCCGCTCTCCCGAATTCCCCCAGCCTTTCGCTGCACGCTCAGATGGCTTTGGCACTTTTGTGATATCCTCAGTGTTACTTCAGTTCTGCTTAAGAGAGGAAATCCCAGCTGGATGCACTGCCAAGGAAGGGGAGAGGGAGGCAAAGGTGAACTGCGTGCCGTGAACCTTTGGTCTGCTCTCACCCAGGGACAAAGGGACTGTGTGTGATGTGCATCATCCCTCCAGCCCAGAGAAGTGCTGGGATCCACCCATTCCGGGCTCATTCCTGCTCTCAGCATTCCTCTCCCGTAGGGAAGGATCCTGCCTTATTTTGTTGATGTTACAAGATTGCAGTTTTGACACTTTTCAGCCAGCCAGCACATCATTGCTTTAATAAAAACCCAACCAGGACTTTACTGCTCAACTACAGATTGCTGCCTTTCGGATGCTGTCTGCATCAAAAGCAGGGGCTGTGGGAGAGGAGGGAGGCAGCCGAAACAGCCTCCAGAAATCCATTTATTCCTGCAGGCCTGGGAAATGATCCTCTCACCGGAGCCACCTCCGGGAGCCGTGGATGGACGGAGTCAAACAGTCACTGGAGCAACTGGTGGGCCCTAAAAAAGCAGCGGGGCCGATGTGGGCCTGGAACGTTTGCCAAAAAGCACTGACCATGAAAGACAACATCATCGCAGGCAGCGCTGCTTTTATCAGCCCTAATGATTCTTCAATATTAATGATGATGTGATTTTTATACACTTCCCCATTAGCGAGGAGAGACGTGGCAGGGAGGCAGGGGAAGCATTTTAAGCAGCGAAGGAAGGGCAGTGGCACCTGAGGCACAGCCTTGTCACTGTGATACTCCGAGAGGAAAATCACACCACCGGGCTCGTCTTAATTTGATGATTATGATCAACAAAAGCTTTTCATAATCTGCAGAGAGACAATGAGGGGAGTTGGATTTGCTCGAGCTAAATGGAGACAAAGAGACAATAAACTCACCATTTTCTGGGATGATTAATTGAAGTGAGAAATGTTGCTGGAATTGACAGAGCCTTTTATGTTTTGAGCGAGTCGGGCCTTTAACTTCACGGGTTGCTCTGGGGATTGGGAACACGCTCCCATCTCTGCTCGAGAGTGGCTCAGCTTTCCTGCCTGTGTCTGACAGAGCGCAGGGCAAACCTCGCTCCCCTGCCGCTTTGTCTTTGTGTCACGTTAAACATTTGTTTTAAATATTCCCTCACCTCTCTGCATCAGAAGAACCTCGGGCTGTGTGTTTTGTACCAGGGGCTGGGCCGTGTTTCCTTTCTTCTGCGCCGGCTTTGAAGCAGCTGCAAATGCTCAGTGACTCCTTTCCCCCCCCACCAGAGCCCTTCCCAGCACCAGGAGGGGCCGTGTCAGCTCCGGTCTCAGCACAGGGATAAAAAGGCAGCTCCTTTCCCCTCCTCAGTCATGGAGCAAACCAGGACCTGGCTGTGCCTGTGCCTCGCCAGGACAGAGGGCACCCAGAGAGTCCCTGACCCCCAGCCTGTCACTTCTTTGCTGGGGGAGCATCTTCCCTCCTTCCTGCTCAGCCTTGGCTTCAGCAGACCGGGACAGAGCTGCAAGGGCAGCTGTCAGAACTCGGTGTGTGAGTTCATTACAGCACAAACACACCCACCTGCGAGTGTGGGGACACCTCCTGCTCGGGTTTGTTACCAAACCGACCTGCTCCGGACCTGCACATTAGGATGGGAGGGGTGCAATCAAAGGGGAGGCGGCTCGAAACCGAATCAAACCCCTCTCTGTCACTTCTGACTCCTGCTGACACCCTCGTCTCGAAATTGCTGGTTTCAGCCTCACTGTACTCACTCTGAGGGAGCTTTAAGGTAGGAACCAAGAAACCCTGAAAAGAAACCCTCCAGGAAGCACCCAGAGCTGGGAGCAGTGGCTGTGAAGCAGGACCCCATGTCTGAGATTCTGCTGTCTCCACAAACCCAAACGTGCTATGAAAAGCCCCCAAACTGGCTCAGGGTGGGGATACCTTCACTCCGGAGAGGCAGAGGCACTTGGCTGATCCCAAAAGGGCAGGTGGGCCTTTGGGCACTGTTCTGGGATCCACAGCAGCTCCTCGCTGCCCAGGGAGAGGACAGCCACAGAATCACAGACCCATCAGGATCATCCATCCCCGCTCCACGGGGACCAGAGAGAAGAACGGGGACCTCGGGAGGAATCCGGGGGCATTTCTAACTGAATGTCACAGCAGCTCTGGTGACAGGGCCTCTGACCAGAGTTGTCCCCTGAGTGGTGACCAGGGGAGGAGAAGCAGCAGCTGATGGGAGCAGACAAAGGTTCATCTCTCCCTGAGCCGAAGGAGGGCCGGTGCCACCCTGTATTTGCTCTTTTGTGCAGCAGAAGAATGGAGAGAGGAGTGTGGGCAACAAGGCTGCTCTGTCCCTGCTCCCACCCACCCCAGGAGCCGCGCTGAACCCTGCAACAGAGAGCACTAATGAACATTAACTTAATTAACATAACGCTGGGGAAACGTGCTGGATGGAGAGGAACTGGCATTGCTGGCTCTGAGGGGTTTTTGCCTTGTTTTGTTTCTTCTTTTCTTAATTAATTTTGTTGTTGTTGTTGTTGTGGGAAATGACTCAGGCTCTAGGAAGGAATTCTGCCCCAAATGAAACACCCCTGGGGGTGAGGTGTTTACAGGCTGGGGGATCTACGTGTCCAAGTCCAGACTCACCTGCCCCTGCCTCTCCCAACACCCAAACAAGTGGCCTAACCCCAGGACTTATCCAGCACCCAGAGCTTGGCAAAAGTCTGATTTTCCAGAGAGGAGCAGCTGTGGTGGGAGGGATGGAGAGCGCTGCCTTCCCTCGTTCCCCTCTTCCCAAAATAGCCCATGTGGAGTATCACAGGCCAGATAGAGACTTGAAGGGCTCCCAGCTGCAAGTCTGTCCCTTGAGAGCCTTAAAAAAAGCCACAAAAGTGATGCTTCAGCACCCAAGTAGCTGTGAGTGGGGTCTGAAATAGCCCTTTTCCTCAGGAAGGAGACGTCCTTCCGAAGGCTCTGCCCGAATCCATCGCACTCTCCGTGCCTGGGCAGCCACGGAGCACGAGGACCCTGCACAGGCAGGACTCTCCCTGTCCCACCTCCCAGCAGGTTTGCTTTGGGGTCCGAGGAACAAGGAGGAGTTCAGGGTGTGCCTTTGGAAAGGCGGACACGGCGCGAGGGTTCCCAGGCAGCAGGAGCCGGGAGCATCCTCACCCCCATCTTCACCAGCTTCCCAACACTCCCTGACAGCAGGGTTTAGCTCAAATAAAATGATCCTTTCACGGGCTGCTTTGGGTTGGAAGGGGCCTTAAAAACCCTCCAGTTCCAGCCCTCTGCTGGAAGATTCCTCGTGCTGTACCAGCCCTGTTCAGGGCCACATTCCCCTGCGGTTGCCATCAACCAGGGATGGCTGGAAGCCCACGCTGACCTCACCCACACTCACCCGGCCCTGCAGCAAGCAGGGAGGTTGGGGAATCTCGTCTCTAATGTCCTCAGCCCCGGGGGGCCTGGTCCTGCCATTTGGCAAAGAATCCCTTATGAAGTTACTCGGTGAACAGAAACCAAATCCTTCGTTCCCGACAAAGGCGTTTAAAAACCCGCACAGTAACGCATTGTGCCAACGCCTCAGATGAACAGCACAAGCCATTAGGAGGATATCAGACTTGATCTTGCATACAGCAGGACTGTTTAAATGCCACAGAACGGGGGGTTTCAAACAGCTCTTTGCTAACTTTAATAACAGAGTTTACGACTGAAAGGCAGGAGCAGAAGGGGGAGGAATTTTAGATCAGCGCAATGTAAACCCAGATCAAAAATGAAAGGTCTTGACTCCCACTGTTCTTACGTCAAATCGTATTTGTCAAAACAGAAATTAGTGCTGAAATCTTGTTTGGAATAAAAATTAGGATGCGGTTTCTATGAAACACGATGAACTTGTTAACTGTCGAGGCACAAGGGGCTCTGGTTGTCGCTGCTTGTTTACCTTCGCCTCTCGGGGTGCAGGTGGGAAAACACGAGATCCCTTCCCCTGGTTCTGCTGGTCTGAAGGCTTCAATTAAGATCAGTGCCCCGTTACAGCAGGAGTCTGACAAATGAACATCTCCGGGTGCTGCTTTTCCTGTTCCTTTTGGTCCTTTTTTCTCCCTGACAGGGCTTGGAGAGCAGCCTGAACTCCTGACATTTATCCCGAGATCCGTGCGAGAAGCCTGGGAGCTGCCTGGGACCACGTCACCACACAGCTCCTGGCTGGTGGCAAACTGTCCAATTCTGGGAGAAATCCACACAGAGACGTTTTACACAGCTCGGGATTATCTTGGCAACAGAGTAAACTGTGAAAATCACTGCAGCTGCTTGAAAAATCTGCCCCGCAGCCAAGATTTGCCAGTCCCTGTGCGGAGCCCTCCGGGTCGGGCACAACGAGGGGTTGGGAGCCTGCAGCTCCCGAGGTGGGATCTGGGTTTAGGCCAGAGCTCCCTGCTTGCTCTGGGCTTTAGTTTCTCCTGCCAGCCAAAAAAAAGCAGGAAGGATTTTCCTCAAAGTATGAGAAGGAAGAGGGTTTAAAGAAAGAGAACGTGCTGGTTAGAGAGATAAAAATTAATTTATCCACCTGGCGTTTCTGTTCTTCCCAAGCACTCTGCACCAGCCATCCATCTCCCCTGCTCTGGAAAGGTGCAGAAACATTCCCCCACCAGGTCGTTTTTTAACATTTCCTTTCAGCACTGACACCTCACACCAGGGATGGGCGCTGGAAGATAAACTCCAGTTCCAGGAGATGCTCTCCAGTGGAAAGTCACTCTGCTCACGTGGCAAGGATCAGCCCCAGCTGTCAGGGATCCCCGGGACAGGGCTGGCACTACTGCTCCAGCTGACACAGATTAAACAGAAAAACCCAAATGGAACCGGGAAATGGGTTTTCTTTTCAGGAAGAAAGAAAATCTCTCAGTGAAGTCCACAATCGTCTCATTACAGCCCGGTCCTTCAGCTGCCTGTGAGTGGTACCTACTGCAGATGAAGCCAGAAACACCAGAGCTGAGCTACAGCCCTGCCAGTGCCTTATTTATTGAGTTTTTTGTCTGTGAACCTGATAGCTGTAACACAGAGTAACTACATTCCCTTTATTTAAGGCAAACTAAACAAATTACATCTGAGCAACAAGGTAGCAGAAGCGAGAGATGGAGGGGACAAAGCAATAGTCCCAGAATTAGAAAAGATCTATTTCTTTTTGTATCAGCACATTCTCTTGCAGAGGTAGGGAAGAAAAAAAAAAAAAAGCCCATTAGCTTTTGAGCAACCTCATTTTTCTTTGCTTTCCAAATAAACCACTGCACCTACACTTCAGGGACCTCATCAAAAACCACTTCATGGCCAAGGTTATTTTCCCATCTTCCTCACATTAATCTTCCTCGTTCTCCTCTCCAGGTATTGGTCAAAGGGTCACCCCCTGAGCAGCTCTCCATGCCAAAAGTGCTCCCCTGATGGGCAGCAAAGGCCACCTGGCAGAGCCCTTGTGGGTCAGGGGCAGCTCTGTCCCTGTCCCTGTCCCTGTCCCTGCCCCCTCAGCTGGGAGCAGCCATCCATGGGCTGTCCGGGGTGGCACCCCAACACCCCAACAAACCAGCCCCCATCACCCCAAAACACAATTTCCCCCCTGATTTCAGTTCACGTTCTGGTCTCTTCCACTCCACGATCCCTGACAGGATGCTGGCCCTGCTTTGCAGGCTGCCAACAGCTCTTCAGCTATCCTGGCCCTGGAGATGTGCATTTTCATGCAGTTCTGTAGGAAATACTGGATCCATGGGAATTCCATGCATTTATGAGACACGGGACATCACCCGGACCACGCCGAGGTTCCGTCGCTCTCCGAGCTTCACACCCAAACCAGCCCAACCCCTCATCCTGTGGCACTGCAGGGTGGAAAAGTCACACCTCCCCCAGCTGAGGAGAGGTCAAAGTGCGGCTCATTCCCCGAAAAGATGCTTAGGAACGGCAGGGCAATAATCCTGGGGCACGTGGCTGAGAAGAAGCAGAGCCCAGGGCACGCCAGAGCCAGCAAAGCGACCGAGAGGCAGCACAGCCTCCAAAGCTCCATCTGCCAAGGCAGGCTGAGCCTCCCACCCAACAGCAAAGCAACTCTGAAGACTGGCATGAGGGAAATCACCCAAACATCTGGCTCGCACGACAGCTCGGTCTGGTTTTTGCTGTCGACAGGAGAGATCTCCCGAGTTCCTGGGAAGTGCTAATGAATCCCAGCTCCACCTGCAGCACAGCATATGGGCTGCACAGGTAAAGCTGGCACGGCAGACAGGCAGCTTCGAGTGCTGCCTTTTAGGCTGCTATGATCAAATTTAATAGAGAGTGCGTTCCAGCTGGGGAAGAAATGGCTTTTTTTTGGATTACAAACCGCTCATGTTTTTCAAATATCAATTTCCCCTGAAGAATTAAGGCTATCGTTCAAGCTGAAGCAGCAGTGGCAGCTCTGCCCTGAACCAGTGATGGGTGAGAGACACAAAAACGAGAGCTCGGGCTCGTTGAGGGACGTGGCAGAGGAGGCAGAGTCTGGAGGAGAGCAGGTTAGCAATATTCTTATTATGCACTGGAAAAAAAAAGGAAAAGAAAGGTGCTCGGCACAGAAATGAATTGCTTGTCACAGCACCAGCCCTTCAGATGAGTTACTTCCTTCAGAGGAATGGGAGAGGAGACATTTGATAAGCACCTATTGCCAACTGATTCTTAAGCATTTAATACTTGGCAGCAGCTCCCCCGGTTTAATCCTCTTTTCCCCAGTTTCTCCAACCATCTTTCAACATTTAGTGATCCTCCAACAACCAGCTCTGGTTCATCCCTGCACGACTCCAACACCTCCTGGAGCTCAAATCAAACCGTTCCTGTTTCAAAGTGTATCGCGGAGGAGGGGGAGGTTTGACTGAGCCTGGGAACACGATCCCCGATACGGCAGAGATACTGCAAATCCACTCTCCACGTGCCTCCCATCTGTATCCGTGACACACACACACACACACTCCATTGCAGGCAGCTCTGTGGGCCACGGAGAGCTCAGCAGGAAATTGGAAGTGATAATCGTTCAAATGCTCCTCTGGGAAAGAGCTTTCCTCCTGTTTTTCGGGCAGTGGGGCTCAGATGTTGGCGAGGCAGAGGTAATTACTGCTGACAAAGATGGGTCATTTGACAAGCCAGGAGCACTTCTGGGAGGAGCAGTTCAAGGAGGTCAAGCAGAAGACAACAGCTGGGGCAAAACGCTGCCGGTGTCTCCCCGTCCTGGGTGTTTGAAATTAATTTTGGAGTGGTTAAAGGTAATCTGATTATATTCAATTTATTCCTCCTCCACAGACCTCCTTGAGGACCTGCAGCATTTAATGTGAGGGGTCCCAACAGGCCCATTAAAACAAACACACACGTCCTACCTGCGACGATCCTCCCGCTCTGCCAGAGCCACAGGTAGCAGTTAATGAGCACAGGCTGCTAATTCACCTCAGCTCAAAGGGGAGATGCTTCATTATAACAATCAGGAGGAAGGTGCCCTTCCATCTCCCAAACACACTTCTCAAAGAGTGGCAGATGTGTTGTGACAGCGCAGCCTGGAACTCCCGACAGTGATTTTCCCTCTGGATGGGCTTTGCAGAACAGGCACCACCACGTTGGAGTTGGGGTTATAAAACCACTCATCCCTGACGTGGTTTTATCCACGGCCCAGCCCAGCAAACGCCCCCTCCCAGAAATGATCTGGGTCCTTCACGCCGGCCCAGGTGTGAGAGAATTCAGAGATAAAGAAATGAAACCCTTTGCCTCAAAATTGAGTTCACAGGATTAATTGTGCTGGAACAGAGCTGCCGGCCTGGCCACCTGCTGAGCACTCACGAGCTGAGCTTGGAACCCTCATAATCATCATCGATGGAAGGATCTAAACACATTTTCTCTGTGAATGCAGTGGGTCAGGAGAATGCAAATGGTCCATTACCATGAGCACAAACACATTAAGCCACGCTAACTCCATCACTTGGGACCATCTGTCCGTGTTCCTCCCTCTCTCTCCCGTATTGTTAAAGTCACACCAACAAGACCCCGGCTGAAAGCCTCCAAATGCTCTCCAGTATGCTGCTTGACAGGATTAGATATCAAAATAATCTCAGCAAATTGGGAAAATAGTCAGAAACAAGCGGGATGCAATTCAATAAGGCCACGCGGCGCGTTCCGCCCCGGGGGAAGCACAACGAACCATGAAGCAGAAGGAATAAATGGTGAGGCAGCACTCTGTGAAAGCCATACCCAGGCTGCAGCCCTCGGAAATGCGGCTCAAACCAACGATTTCCAGCTCAAATCAACGATTTCCAGCTCAAACCAACGATTTCCAGCTCAAATCAACGATTTCCAGCTCAAATCAACGATGTTGGAATGCTGGAAAAAGGAGCAAAGCCCATCCCAGGGTGAGCAATAATGTCCCACGCACGAGAAAGGGCCCTGCTCTCCAGGCCAGGGCACAGAGCCTCCTTCCAGCAGCACCTGGAGATTCCAGAGGGAAGCGAGGGCTCAGCAGGAGGAACGGGACCTGCAATTAAAGCTGGGGAAGTCTGGGGCTGCTCAGCCTTGAGGAAACTCGACAACGTTTTGCAAAGACACGGGGGAGATGCTGCGAAGAACGAGAGGGTAAAAGCACTCTGCACATCCCCAGGGAAAGGCCGAGGAGTCACGGCTTAGCTCTCTGCAGGAGAGTGGGGTCAGGCACCAGGACAAGCTCTACAGCTGGAAAGCACTGGAGCAGAATTGCCTGCCAGGACTTTCCAGCCTCGGCAAGGGAAGGACTGAATGACCCCTTGCTGCTGCTTTTGTGTCTCGTCCTGAAGATGCCCCCCTGGAGTGGTCCCTGAGGGAAGGAGGTGCTCCACAAAACGCTTTCTGATGGGCTCCATTCCCTGCAAACCTCTCCCAGAGCTACCTCAGTGACAGAGAACATCACAGCTCCGATTTGGGATGTACACACGAGTCAGGAAATTAAAAATGCTGGTTCCCACAGCAACCAGGATGGAGGCTGCCAAGAGAGAAGGAATGTTCTAGCCTAGGCAAAAGGTGTTAATTTTAATGCCTGAAGGCGACTTCCACTTCCAGCTGCCTGAAGGAGAAGTCCATGAATGCTCTGTGCTCGTGCATGGGCACACCTCGATCCTCGGGTTCTTTGTTCCCAAATTGCCTCTCTTCTGGCAGAACACAGCACGGGCTGGAGCTCGGAAACGGGGATGAAACAGAGCAATCACAGCTGCTGTGAGCCCATCCCAGGATGCTGTGAGCCCATCCCAGGCTGCTGTGAGCCCATCCCCAGGACACTGTGAGCCCATCCCCAGGATGCTGTGAGCCCATCCCCAGGACACTGTGAGCCCATCCCCAGGATGCTGTGAGCCCATCCCCAGGATGCTGTGATCCCATCCCCAGGCTGCTGTGATCCCATCCCCAGGATGCTGTGAGCCCATCCCCAGGACGCTGTGAGCCCATCCCCAGGATGCCGTGAGCCCATCCCCAGGATGCTGTGATCCCATCCCCAGGACACTGTGAGCCCATCCCCAGGACACTGTGAGCCCATCCCCAGGACACTGTGAGCCCATCCCCAGGATGCTGTGGTGCCCCAGTTCAGAACTCACACCGTTTGTGTGTTCCCACCCCCCCAGCTCCGTGAGGAAACCATCCCAGTGCAATCCCGTGTTCAGATAAAATGCAGAGAAATGGGAATAACTTAGGTGTGCTTAATCCTGGGTTTGTACCTGAGAGGGAAATTCTGGGTGTATTGAAATTAGTAGGAAAGAACCTCTGCCTTTAGAACTTTCTCTTGAAACGCTTTCATTTTCCTGCACTGAGCTTTTTTCCCCTTTTTTTTCCACCCTCCTTTTGGGAGCTGCATTTAAAGCGTGTTAGGGTGCACGAGTGGTGTCGAGAATAAAACATCAGAAGAAGGATGAACAGTTTTAGTCAGCCCCCCCCAAAAAAAAAATCCTCCCCGTGTTTCACAGGGATGCCTCAAGCAATGGCTGAGGGATTTCCTTGAACTTCCAAAAAATCCCCTCCACAGACAGGGACAATCCTGGGAGGCTACAAGGAAGCATAAAGGCCTTCGAGTGACAAATGCCTACCACAACATTCTGAGCACACAGAGGCAAAGTGACAAATCTGAAAGCTGATGTCCCCGTGGGAGGAAGTTAAACCCACTGATTAAGTGAGATAAGGGACTCCTCTCCCCCGAAAAGGCAGCAGAGATGAGAAAAAAAAAATAATAAAAAAAATCAGAAACAAGCACCTGGAGAAATTACAGAGGAAGAAATTCTGTAGCAGGAGCCGTTTGATATATGATCTCCTGGAGGTGAATAGAAAAATGTCAAAATCTAACACTAATCCAGATGAATATCCAATGAGATCCATAATGAGGGTGGAAAGAAACCTCAGCAGCAGCACAAAGTGACGTGATAAAGCAGTTAAGTTCTAAACGTGAAATCCAACGCAGCAAAGGCAGTTTGGAACCTGCTTAATCTCTTCAGAAGTTTCAGGAGTGGAAACCAAGTTAATTAAAACCAAAGTAAGTGGGTGTTTTTTTTTTTTTTTGCTGTACAGTTTCCATCTCCTCTGAATAAACAAGTGAAAGCGAAAATACAGAGGGATAAAGGTAAGAAACCCAGGAGTCTCAAGATTTTTCCAACGTTAAAAAGAATAGCTAAAAATGTATTTTAAAAATATTTTTAACCTGCTCTGGTTTTTTATGTCGTTCCTGGTAGTGCAGGGGGGTTGTGTCTGTGAAATCCTCCTGGAATAAAGCTGGAGCCAGAGTGGGGTTGGGCTCTGCTCCCAGGGAACCAGGGACAGGACAAGAAACGGCCTCAAGTTGTGCCAGGGGAGGTTGAGGTCGGATTTTGGGCAAATTTCTTCCCTGAATGTGTTATCAAGCCCTGGAACCGGCTGCTCGGGGAGGCAGTGGAGCCACCAGCCCTGGAAGTGCTCAAAAATGTGGGGACGTGGGTTAGTGGTGAACACAGGGGTGGTGCCAGGTCAGGGTTGGACCCTGAAGGTCTTTTCCAACCTTAATTCAGCGATTCTGGCGAAAAAATCTCATAAATTAATATAAATATATCTATATTTAAATTTATATTTATGTATATATAATATATACTTTATATATTTATTTTAAATTTATATTTAAATATATATAATATATCTTTTAAATCTCATTAATGTTTATATATATAATATATATATTTATTTTAAATTTACATTTAAATATAT
>VZTA01025310.1:0-22318 GCA_013398855.1 Mohoua ochrocephala | reverse complement strand
TATATATATATATATACACAATATATAAATAAAGCACCTGGTGGCAAACAGCAGCCAGAAGACCCCTGGCCCTGAGCATTCCCAAAAGACACCTCCAGCCCAAGCAGGGCAGTCAGGAGCTCCAGGCCTGGCATTTCCCTCCCTCGGGAATCCCAGACCGGGCTGGGTGGGAAGGGACCCTCAAAGCCCACCCCGTGCCAGGGGCAGGGACACGTCCCCCCTGTGCCAGGCTGCCAAAGCCCCCTCCAGCAGCACCTTCTGGTGATCCCTGAGCTGGCACAGCCGTGCCCGGGTCCCTGCAGAGGGTGCCGGGTGTTGGTCCCAACCAGCTGGAGGTGCCAAGCCTCCAACTCGGCTTTTGCCACCGAATCCAGAGCTGGATCCGTGAGCAGCCCAACTCCACCCACTCTCAGCTGGCTGCCTTTTAATCACACGCTCAATATCTCTGAAGATTAGACGATTATTTCCGCGTAATTAGTGTCCAGAATGAGGCACGGGCAACATCCATAATGGGGCGCTTAAAGAAAATATTACAAGAAAAGAAGGAAAAATCTTGAAGACGAGCTCAGTGTGTTTTAAAATACACCCAGAGCCTGAAAAAAAAGGATAAAAAAATAGCTGCAGCCTGATTGTTCCCTGCGTGCTCGGCCACGGGGCTGCTCACGTGTGGCTCCCTCCCCATCTCTGCCCGTTCCTCTCCTCAGCAGCCCAAAGAGGCCCCACAGAACCCTCTCCACTCGCAGCTCCATGCAATTTTCTCCCTTTTCCTGCTTCCATTTGCCACTCCGAGGGCTGTTTTTCTATTTCTTGTTTTGTTTCCTCCTCCCCCGTTTTGCTGCACGAAGCACTCCTGACAAATCCCAAGACGCTCTCTCCTACTCCCAGGCCTCATTAAGCTCCAAACTCTGGTTGGGGTCAGTGGGAAAGTTCAGGAAGCTCGTGAGGGAGCTGGGATGATTAATGGGGTTGCACGGAGATAACGTGGAGCTCAGTTTGCTGCTCAGGACAGGCCCAGGCCACGCTGTGCTGTCCAGAGTCCCCAGATCCCCCAGTTTGGGCTCTCCCATCCCAGCTTCTCCACCCAATCCTCCTTCCTGACCCTATTTGTTTGTGAGATGTAAATTAAACATGAATCCACTCGGTTCAAAGGACATTTTCTCAGCAGTCACTGCCCTGCTCAGCCCCAGAACCAGGGTTTGATGCAAAGGTGTTGGAGGAGGCCACTCTGAGACATTGGGGTTTTTTTTTTTTCTGTTTAAACTTTTACAATTAATATTTCAAGCTGAGCCACTGTGATCAGCTCAAACCCCTGTGTGGGGTTCAGGGTTCAGCAGAGCCCTGATGTTCGAGCCACCGCTGCCAGCAGGACCCAAGGTGAGAGTGGAGTGGGGACAAATCTCCTGAAGGATTAATTAGCTTGGGAGCGATCTCAAAACAGGGGAAAAAACCCCACAAAAGGGATTAATGTCAGCTCCAACGGGCAGCCAGACTCCAGTGAGTTTGGGATTTGGAGGATATCCTGATTCCCTGCTTCCTGCTGCCAGGAAATAAAGTTTGTTGCTGCAGATTTCACTGACAGCAAAAACCAAAGTCAACTCAAAATGCCCTCCTGAGGATTATTCATCTGGGGAACGTGATACATGGGAAAAAAAAAGAAGAAAAAAAAGATGATGATGCCAGGGAGCAACAGAGTTCCAGCAACATCTTCATTACAAGGTATTTTTCTCTTTAAAGAGCCCGTGGAGCCAAGCATCCAATGTCATGTGCAATAGGCAGCAGGCATAATTCAGCACAGAAATTAAGAGAGTCATCATTATTATTATTTTAATCACATAAAAGGACTCTCCAGGGCTTTGCAATTTTGTGATCACAGGGAAAGAGACCCAGAGACAGAAGAGCAAAGGTGCAGCAAGTGACTGCACAATTGGAGGTTCCCATTTCTCTTCTGGTGCTTGGGACATTGCTGAATTAATATTTTCATTCAATTACCTCTCCTCTGTTATATATTCACAGACCAACTCCGGTCGCCTCTAATTGAGGTGGGTGTGTTTCCTGCCTGCTAAACCCTGGCTAAACCCTGGGTGAAGGAAGCAGCATTTCCTTTGGAAAATGTTTGGCTCAGCTGGGTGGCTGGAGGGACTAACCCTGGGACGTGGAGATTTTGGGGTTTTGGGGTGCAGCACGTGAGGTGGGAGCCCCAGAGCAGCTGCTGCTCCAAGCTGCTGTCACAGCAGCTCTGTGGTGTTAAACCCAGTGGGGATTCCTGGAATTTCCAGTGGGATTCCTGGAGTCTCCATCCACATCTGAGCCTGGCAGGTCACAGTGCCACAGGGCAGTGACACAGCCTGGTGGGATTTGCCAGGCAGAAGAAACCTGAAGGTTCTGGACCTCCAGACAAATCAGTTTGGTCCTTTCCAGAGGCCTCTCTGGAAATACTCCTGTGGTCACTGCCTTTCTTCCCCAGCCATTTCATCCCCTTTTTTTTTCAATCCTGGAGAGCCCAAACAGCCCCATTTCCAGGCAGCCGAGGCCAGTGACCTCCTGTCTTCAAAATAAACAGCTCAGGCCAAAGTCTGAGCCCGGCACACAAACACAGCCCAGGCAGCCACGGATTTTTTCCAGGAATTCCTGTCACTGGGCAATCAAACGTGGAGCAACACGAGGGCCCTGCTGCAGGATGGGGATAAACACCTCGTGTCCTCCCGATCCAGCTGCTGGCAGAGCTCTGCCACCCGCTCCTGGTGACCTGGCAGTGCCCTGGCTGTGACAGTTGTCACATGGGTTCACATCAGCTCAAGCCACGCAGCCTCACCAGGCTGCAGAAATTCAGCATATGCTGAGAGGAGCTGCGACGAGGTGATCCATGATTTCAGGCATGGTTTCAAGTGGGGAAAGAGGGGGAAAAAAGGGGAGAAACCTGGTTAAGGATTGCTATTTTTAAACTAAAATTAATATACCAACGTGCATTTAGGTGGTGAAGAACGCCCAACGGCACAGCAAGGTTCCATATTTACTCGCTGTCACTGATTTCAGAGCAAATTGGCTCAGGTTATAAGTCAAAGAAGGATTCTTCTGCTGCCAGCACTGCACACTTCAAGAGATATCTGAAAATCAGGCTTCTCACCTTATCATTGTTAAAAGGCTGTGCAATCAAAATGTAACTGACAATTCAGCTGATGCACGAGCAGAACGAGATGCCAGCTCGCTCTCCCGTAGCTGCAGAAGCTCTGTAAAGCTAACAGGATTTTAAAAACATTTTGTCAGAAAAATAAGTGGCTCTGACAGAGCTGGGGAGCGGGCAGAATGATAATCCAGAGCTCTGCAGCTCGTGGTGACAGGTGCATTTCAGGGGCCGTGACACGCAGAGCCGCTGCCCTCCCCAGCAGCCCCGCTCCGAGGGAGCCCAACCACCTGCAAACATCAGTGAATTTCGGCTGAGAAGGGTTAAAATAACTGCATCAGCACGGGGAGCAGAATTTGTACCTGCAGATCTCCAGTCTCAGCCTCGGCCACGAGCTCAGCTGTGCCACTTCCCCTCAACGTCCCTAAATCGGCGTGTTTGGGGCCTGGTTCGAACGGTGCCTGGCATTCTGCAGCTTTCCCTGGAGTTACACCGAGGAATCTTACAGGCAATCCCGGACCTGCCCCCAGCTGTGCAGCCTTTAGGACCATTTGGAACCCCGTGATGTGGGGTTTGTTCCAGCAGAGATCATCCCTCCACCCCCGTGGAGCGCTCTGCCCGCTCCCGGGGCGTCGCTTCCAGGGAAACCATCGCACGTCTGGAAGCCCAACCCGTGTTTACCCCACTGCAGGGCACGGGCTGGGCTGGCACGTCTCATCACAAGCATGGCTGATGAATAATTAATGCTGATGAAAGGAGCACAGCTTGTGGGTTTAAGGAAAGGGCTCTGGAGCGGGCGGTGGTTGTAAGTGACAGCGATCACAGGAGCTCTGTGCAAATAAACCCCGTGCAGAAACGTGGGAGAGGCTGGAGGAAAGTGATTCCTCAGAAAGAGGAGCTGGAGAGCATCAAGCACAAGCAGGGATGCGAGACCAAGTCGCCAGATCGAAGTCCAGGAGAGTGGGAATGCTGCCTGTGGAGCAGCTGGGAAATACCTGGGGAGTGGCAAAGTTGGATCTCTGGAGAGATTAACTGGGCTGGGGATCCAAGAGTTTTCCACCTGGGCAGGGAAATGGGGAGGGATGCTCCCTCCTGGCTGCCAGGAGAAGCAGGACACTCTGCAGGAGCACAATTCAGAGTTCATTTTTATTTCTCCTTGCATTAGAAGGAATATTTGATCCAGAGCAACTCCCCCCAGGCCGGGGCTGCCAAAATGAAGGCTCCAAGTGAGCAGCAGCACATCCACAACAGCAAAAATGTCTCACCCTCCAGGAAGCCGACTGCTTCCCGTGCACACTCACTCGAAAACAGCCCCAAAGAGGTTCCTCCCCTCCCACGTGGGAGCAGCTGCAGAGAAATCTCAGCTTAATATTGACATTTGCAGCCTGGAGAGCGCCCGCTTTGCCTCCTTTCCATCTGGAGCTGGGAATGGAAAGTCACTTGGTGGGGGAATGGGCAGCAATGCAGGGCCCTGCCCTCCTTTCTAAAAGTCTCCGAAGGCAAGAGGGACAGACAAGGAGGGGATTGCCTGATGCTGCCCTCCTTTAGCAGGCACAGTTAGGAGGAGGAAAAAGCCTGTTAAAAGGCTGAAATGTACCATCTAGCTGCTTTTCTGCAATTGTCTGCAAATCCTCCTGCTCCGAAGCGTTTTCCTTGAGAGTGCTCACAGGCACACTACAAACAAGCGTTAAGTACTGGCAATTGTTTTAGCATGATAAATGCATTTTAAAGCTTTCAATATTTTTGTCTGTTTACTGGCACACTCCTTGAGGAATTTTGACAAGCTTGCCAGAGTGGAAGAGCTGCAAAATGCTTCAACTTGCAGCTGAACTCCATGCAAATTCTCAAGCAAAGAACCTGCCTGTCGCTGGAAGGGGTTGGAAGAGCAAAGCAAGGGCCAAACCCACCCAAATCAGGGCTCCTGGCAGAGTGGGGCTGGGCAGGAGCTGTGGCTGGTCAGACCCAGCCTGGGACAATCCCAAACCTGCTTCCCTGGGCCTCCCTGCAGCCCAGCCTTGCACAGCCAGCTGTGAGTCAGATGTGGCCTCACTGCCCTCACAGCCAAGAACCTTTCCCTAATATCCCATCTAACCCTGCCCTCTGTCAGTTTGAAGCCATTCCTGTCACTCCAGACCCTTGTAAATGGTCTCTCTCCATCTTTCTTGTCCTCCCCTTCGGGTCCTGGAAGGCCATAATTAGGTCACCCCAAAGCTTCTCTTCTCCAGGCTGGCGGTGTCAGAGACACCCGATGCCATCTCCACCTTCACACCTCCCTTTCCCACATCTCAGCCCCCAAAGCTGAGCAGCATTAGGGTTGGGGTCCACACAAAGCAGATCTCCACAGTCTGAAAGCTCCCCCCCGGGTCCTGGAGCTGGTGTGGAGAAGGACCTGGACACCTGCAGGGTGCAGAACAGGATGGGAGCATTCTCCAAACCCTCAGCCCCGTCCTCTGCACCGAGGAAATCAGCTCACGGGTAATTTGCCCACTGAGGAACTCTGCTGTGCCCTGATCTGGGTGAGGAACTCCAGGAGATAATCTCTGCACAACAGATCCCTTGGAAAGGAGCCCAGAGCCCTCTGCACAGCAGGAATTCCCCAGGGATGGGAAGGGCTGCTGAAGCAGATTGTGCTGGGCTCCCCGTGGCACAGGCAGGGGCTCAGGGAGCAGAGCAGGGAAATGCTCTGAGTGCAGAGGAGCAAAAGGACAATTTACATCCCCAAAAGTCGACAGATACCCCAAAAATACAACAAGTATCCCAGCAGAATGAGCAGGGGAGCAGCACTGAAAGTGGCTCACATAAAAAAAGGTAATCTGCTAAGAGCAGAATTATACAAGCCAGTTAGCACGTAGTATAAAGAGCTTTTAATATTGATTCACTCAATATTTCATGGAATTCCCATCTTGCTCAACAGTGGAGAAACGAGAGGGAAAACGCTCAATTTGGTCGGGTCCTGAAGCCTACAAGCTCAGACAAATAGCAGCATTGTCAGCTCTGGGCTGGCTTCATGTTTTAATAAAGACACTTTCATTCTAGCACTGCTCCCAAGCACTCTGTGCTGCCTCTGCACAGAGAGGTGACCCAGGCTGGCACGGGGAGCTGCCTGTGAAGGGATGCCATTCCCAGCCTCAGTCACCTCCAGGACACGGATTCAGAGCCTGGCTCCACACCAACAGCAAGAGGGATGGGATCAGAGCTGGGACAGACACCTCACTGCGCTGCAGAGAGAGGAGCTGCCCCGGACATGGCGCCTTCGAAACCTCAAAAGAAGAGAAATTGCAGGAAATTGAGCCCGACTCACCAAACATGTTCCCGATGTGGCCGTTCTTCGTCAGCGGGCGCAGCTCGTTCTTCCCCAGGGCGTACTGCTTGTAGTTATCCCAGGCAAACTTCATCATCTGGGAGGGGAGGAGGGAATGAAAACAGTCAACAGAAGGGAGAATTTTCCAACCTGAGCTCCGGGAATCCACGGGAGTTTCCCCACTCACTGCTAAACCCACGGTCCATTAATTATAAAATCTTAATTCACGAGGAGTGGGGCTGCATCCAGAGGTTGGGTGAAGTCTCCAGCTCGTCATTTCTGGTGAAGAACCTGGCACATCTCACACCAAAAACCCACTTTTCCCCTCGGCCCTGCAAACCAAGCGGGAATTGCAGAAAGCTGTCTCCATCTCTGAACTTCCAACCTCTTTCAGGGAGCATTGGTGTTTCAGAAGTTGTTAAAATGGGCTAAAATTGTAAGGCCAGAGCTGATCTGTCCCTAAGTACAGAGGAGAAACTGGCCTTAAGGACTGCACGGAGGATTTCACTCTATTAATTAACAGAACACATTCACAAAGGCCAAACCCGTGACATTTTGTTATCTCCTATCAAAACCTCACAGTGCTTCCTTCGGAGAGCTCTGCACGTGGGCCGGGTGATGTCTGAGCAACCCCTTCCAACTCAAACAATTCCTTTTGGGATGTTTGAACCGTCCTGCCCGGGCCCAGCACGCTGACCTTCCCCCGAGGGCTGCGAGGCATTGCTTGTGCAAGTTCCAACACACACACAGATCCCAGCACAGCTTTGTCTGTCCTCCTGCCCCTCTGGAGGAGAAATTAAACCTTACAAGTGTCCTTTCTTCATCTGGGAGAGAGTGGGACTTGTCAGCTTCTAAGGAGTGCCTTAAATAAAGCTGCCTTTTCTAACCCCCCCCGCCTGGCTCTGAGCAGTTCCAGCCCCAGCATCCTGAGCATCCTTTGATTCAATCCCTGGAAAGAAAGATAACTAAAGGGGGAGAAAGGGCTTCACAGAAATCATCCATGTTCTCCACCGAGCTCAACAAAGATAAGAGGAGTCTGAAAGGCTTCCCTCGGACCAGACTTTTGAGGGAAAATGACAGTTTAACCCAAATCCTTCCTCCACAGAGCGCTCCCGTCTCATGTCTGCGGCAGCATTTGCTGCTCTGTTTCAGAAGCAGAATGTGCAGGTTACTCTGCTCTGAAATTCCTCCCGTCATCTCAGTTCTTACTCCTCCCTCCAGCCGTGTGTTTCACAAACCCAACATCACGAGCCCCTGGCAGTATCCTCCTTAATTAGCAAAAAGCCACGTCCCCAGATTCCCCCCTCCTTTTTAAGCATCGAGCTTCCAAAGTAAAGTTTCCTGGAGCTGCTCATATGGAGGAGGATAAACATTTGCTGAACTGATTGATAACATCCAGGCTCCCGCCACCGCCGGGAGATGGAATGCTGGACAAACAAACAAAGTCAATTTGGGGTTTAAAAACTCGGCGTGGGATGAATTAGTCAGGGGAGTGCTCTGCTCTGAGGGAACCAAATAATGACCCGGGGTGGGGGGAAACAAACCCTCCACAAAATGCCCTCAAACACGTCCCAGTCACGTGGCTCGGGGTGTTCACTTTATTTCTGCCAAATCTCTGGGGTTTTTTCCCAGCGGCAGCAGATTCTAAATGGGAAGTTCTCATCCTTCACGAACGTAACAGGGTGAAGCTCTGAGGAGCTCTGGCCTCTCTCTGGACAAGGCAGAGCAAAGGCTTTTCTGTGTCAGAGCTCGATCCTGGAGCTGCCAGCAGGAAGGCCGGTGTTTTCCATCAGGACAGCGTTCCCACAGCGAGCAGCAGGGCTCCTGCACCGAGAGGAAACAGCCACGCACCTCCTGGGCTCATTTCTCTTCTCAATCAGAGCTGAGGAAGGAGGACCCACCCTTCTGGCACGCAGGGAGCCTGGACATGCAGAGGATGTGGAAATGGTTCTGCTTTGTTCCCTAAAACTCCTAACGCTGTAATTCTGAATCAGCCTCATTTTAAGCTGAGTATGAAATTTAAAGTTATTTCCTTCCCTCAGCTTCTTTAACCCCTCCATTCCAGAAGGTCCAGAGTGAAGGCAGCCATCTCTGTAAGGCACAGATCCCTGGGATCCAGAGCGTGCAGACACCTCCGTCCCAGGGAGGTGATGGAAAACTGCCCAGGGCTTTCCCTTCGGCCTCCAACCACACCTCCTACAGGGGAAAATCTCCTCTTTTCCCATCTCCTCACGCAAGGAGGGATGGCCTGAGGCCTGCCAGGCTCCCACAGTGCCCCACTTCACCCAGGGCTCCGAGTGCTGACGGAGCAAACACGAGCACTCCTCATCTGCCTGCTCAGCCCTTTCAGCTGCCTTTGTCACGCTGCCTCCAGAAGTTCCCCCACCACCAAAAGATTTCTGCCTCAAGCTCTGCCTCTGTGCTCAGTCCCGAGCTGATCATCGGGGAGGCAGGGGATGGATGGCACTGGAAGTGCTGCCTCATCGAGCTGCCAGGCTCCCTTTGGGTGAAGCACGCCGTGCTGGCTGCCTTTAAACCCCGTGCGTTCGGGAGGCAGGATGCGGAATGTGGCAGCTTTTCATCTGCCAGCATCCCAGAGCTCTCCTCTCTCCGCTGATGGCTCCAAAAAGCAGCAACTGGAAAAGTTGAAGAGCCAAAAAAGCATCTGCACCACTCTGCCCGTTCTGGCTCCCTGCAGCTGCCTCTCCAGTCCAAATTTAGCACCTCAGAGCTTCCAAACCGCTGAAGGGATCCAGCAAGGTCCTAAAAGTGGGGACTCCACATTCCCAGCAGCTTCCTCTGAGCACAGATCCCAAATTCCAGGCTGGAAGGGAAGGGATGGAGCCGAGAGGTGAGGGAGGGAGGGGAATGTGTGTGGTGAGGTGTTCCAGGCACGTTTCTGATGAGACACCAGGATTAGAAGTGAACATTTGATGCCATTCCCGTCCCGACACATCACAATACATCAGCGTTAACATCGTGCCATCCTGCATTTGAAAAATGGCACCAGAACCACAGAAATTATGGAAATGGATCCATAATTTTAGATTTTGTTCTCACCAGTGAGCCATCTGCCACCTAATAGATAATTATCTATTTGGCCCTGGTATTCTAATCACTCCAGGTCTCGGCTGATTTATAGCAGAGACTTCCAAATTTATAACTTAATTTGTCAGATTGCTCTTTCTTTTCTTTCACCTGTGAGTCACTTGTTACTTCGGAGAGTTTCAGCTGCCCAGCCAGCCAGTTCCATATAAAAATCGACTGGAAATAACAAAACTGGAACCTGGAAACCTGCACTATCCTTTGCACCACTTAGACCCTTATCTTTTCCTGTGCTTTGCTCCATCCAAACCCAAAGAGGACCTGCCTTCCAAGCCCACCTGTGCCTCACAGAGGCAGCAGCAGAACAAAAAGCGTTCAGAGGACGCTCTGATCCAGGCCACGATGGAACAGGTCTCGGGATAAAAAACTTGACCAAGGAAGCCTTTTCACTTTGAAGAGATTAGCAAAATCTTCAGCACGTTTCATAACTAAACCACTCCAGATCTCTGGGTTTATGGACTTGCAAAAGGCAGAGAGATGAGAGGGGAAAAAAGGGAAAAAAAAGAAGAAAAAGCTTCCCCCCCCCCACCATCGCTTGCCCTCCTTTTGTTAACAGGGAAGATTTCCAAATGCAGAGCATTCCCAAACAGCTATTTGATTAGTTTTATCCATCTAGACTGGGATAATTAGTAAATGCTTAAAAGATGAAATCTAAATATACCAACCAATCAGCCCCTTTCAAGCACTTCCAAGGAACATTACACAAAGCCATTATCTTCACAAGATAACCACTTCTGTGGCTCTTTAGCCTCCTTCCTTCAACTCCCCTTCAAATATTTTAACTATAAAGTATCAAAGAAATTTCCAGTTTGGGTTAAAAAAAAAAAAAAAAAGGAGGTGGGGTGAGTGTAATTTTAAATATTTCTTTCTCCATTGTATTCCTAACTTGTTTTTTCCCCAGCTCTCTTCCTTTTCCTGCAGCTGGAAGCAGATTAGTTGTCCTATCAGTTTCAAAAGCAGGAGCTGTTCTTTCCCACCTTTAACCTCCTTGCTGCCCCACGGCAGCCCCGTCCCACTTTGGGTTTTTAAGCTGCAATAATGCCATTTATTTTCCCCTGCTGTACAAAATATAATTTGCCAGATGACAAGAGGCAAAGAGGAACTGGCAGCCTTGGAGGAGGAAGAAGAAAAAGAAGAAGAAGAAAAAGTCTGCCTGAACACATTGGGATAACTCATTTCTATTGGGAATAATGGATGTATTTTTTCCCTTATCAGACTTGCATAAACCTGTATAATTCAGGATCTGCAGAAAAGGTAATGAAAAACAGCATCATGTTTATTTTGTGTTGCTGCCTTTAGTATTATCACACAGAGATATAAATACCCATGCAAACAGCAGGGCAGAATGCTATAAAAAGGCTGGAATTCATTTCAAAACCTTTAATAGAGAGCGGAGCAACTTCTCAGGTTACTTCTCCGGGCCGCTGTCCGCCGTAATGGTTTTATGTAAGAGCAAAATGATAACAAAAAGGCTGTGTGCTCACTCCAGTGGATGGAGATGTTCCATTCAGGCAGACACCGAGATCCAGGGGCTGCCACTGGCTGGGTTTAAAAGCCTGGAAGTGCAGAGCAGGAGGAGCTGCAGCTCCGGGGACGTTACCAAGCAACTCCCGGAGACGGACACCAACATTGATAATCCATCCTAAAGTAATTACACTTTATAATTAAAGATTACAGTAAATCCAATAGATCCCAACAGGAACTCGAGCAATTTAAAGACACGCTGGCTAACCTGCCTGTTTTCCAGCAGCCATGTTAGCTCCTGCCTGGAAGGAAACACTCAGGGAATTGCAGAGCTTTCCATTTAATCGGCCTTCACACGGCTGCCAACCACGAGAGCCTCACCTTGGGACGTGTTAATCCCACATCCCCCCTCTTCTCCCACTTTAAATCCAACTCATCCCTTTAACCGATGGCAAAGGGGTAAAACCTGAGCCTGTCGCTCCCAAAGGAAAGCCAAGAGAGCACAATCCCGACTCCAACTCCAGCTATTCCCTCTCTGCTTTCCACCCATGACTCTGAAACATCCTCTGGGCAACTTCCACTGCTCTGGGCCTCGGCTCCTCCATCCACAACACAGCCTCAGCCCTTTCCTCTCGGAGCACTGGGCATGGTGGGAACATCCAGAGCGTACTGCACACAAATATCCAGCTTGTATTGAACACAGAAATATCCAGAGTGCCCTGGATAAAGAAATATCCGAAGTGCATTGAGCCTGAGCTCACTGGGTCCATCAGGGTGCCCAGAGAAGCCGTGGCTGTCCCATCCCTGGAAGTACCCAAGGCCAGGCAGGGCTTGGAGCACCCTGGGACAGTGGGAGGTGTCCCTGGAGCACTGGGATTTCACCCTTTCCAGGCTGCTTGGCCTCCCAGACAGCACAGGGCTGATTCCTGCCGTGAACCAACTCGCCCAAAAGCAGATTTCTCCACACACACCCTTTGGAATGACACCCAAAGCTCAGGGAAGCCTCACCTCTTTGACACCAGCCACTGTTCTCCTCATGCTTTCCTTAAACACAAGATAAAGGCTCGTTTTCCACTCCTAAAGCAGCAGCCTGAGCACAGAACTTCCTCCCTGGGGCTCCAGCTCTTCCTGGAGGATTCCAACCCCAGATTTCCATCCCTGTCAGCTCGTCCCTGCAGACACAGCTCACAGCTCGGTGGGAGAAGGCAGACAGAGCCCGGGAATTGCTTGCTACAGGCAGCTTTACCTGGAAGTAAATCCAACACAGCAATTCCAGCCACAGGTGAGCGGGGCTTTGCTTCCATCTTTTTCTGGCAGCTCCTTCTCAGACCTGCACGGGTGGATTTTCCTGCCCTCAGCTGCTATCACAGCTCACCTCTCTTGCACAACAGCCAAAGATTGCTCAGAAAACTGATCTCCATCACTGGAACAATGGGGGAATTCTTTAGCAAGTCACAAGAGATCACCTTCCAGCAAGTTACGATATAAAAAAAATAAGTTTTAAGCTCTCCTTGCTGTTCCCAGCCAGCCAGTCCAGCTGGGTAATGGTGAGCTCCAGCCCAGACCTGCAGAGCCAAGCACTCCCTGCCCACCACAATCAGGGGGAAAGCAGGACTGGAAGCCTGATTTGGACTGGGGGGGACAGAAAAAAGCCCAGCACAGAGCAGTCCAAGGTTGTTAGTGTTAGTGGCAAGGACAGGAATAGAACTCAAGAGTCTCCCTGACTCAGTCCCTGCTAGGAAAGCTGAATGGGAGAAAACAGCTCAAACCACAATTAAACTAACACCTAATTAAATTCCTAATGCAACGAGATTTAACCGTGTCAAGAAGGGAAAAAAAATAAAACCCTTCTGAGGGCTATCTGAGGCATTAAACCCCAGCTGGATCCAGCTGCATCTAAATCAGGAAACATGTCAGCAAGAGCAGTTGATTCTGCAGTTGGCTCTGTAATGAGATGCTGGCCTGGAAGAGGCCGGCAGTGGTTTGAGAACAAATTTGCAAGTCTAGACCAAAGCACGGGGTGATTTAGTGGGGAGATGAGGGAAGCTGCAGCCTCGGTGGGCTCGGAAGAGAAGGACTGAGCGGGCTCCAGAGTATCCGTGTGTAAATCTGCCACGGAGCCATCCCCAGGCAGGTCCATAAAGCCTTCCCTGCCCAGAGCAGGAGCACCCTGACAGTCCCTGTGTGGGGTGGAAATTGGGGTTCTGTGGGAGGCTCTGATTCCAGCAGCCCAGGCTGGACAGATGAAGAGCTCCCGTTTCCAAAGCATTCTCAGAGATAAAAGGTGAAGAGCAGCCCCACAACCACCACATCTGTAAGAGACAAAAGGAGCCCTTCCCATCAGAAGGAAACAGCCCAGGTTCCCTCAGGTTCCCTCAGAGGCTCAGTTCCCTCTCCCTCTCCCCATTCCAGTCTCCCGCTCCCGCTCCAGGCCCAGCAGCTGAGCTGCCTCTCTCCCCCCAGCACCCACAAGGTGTGAATCGCTTCTGACACATGGATGGCTCAGGGGCCCGAAACACAGCACAAGCAGATGGGAGAGCTGAAGGAAGGGAAGGAGGGAAGGAAAAAAAATGTAAACACAGGCCAAGAGTTATCCTGCATCGCTCCTGTTCTGCACTGTGAGAACGGATTTGGGGAGCAGGAGGAACATCTGTTTGGAAACTGGCTTTGTCTCAGTCCAAATGCTGGAACAGGAGAAAGAGGGAGGCTGAGGACTGCCAGCACACCTCGTGCTTCATCTCACACTTGGATGGCTTAGCAGGAGAGATCTGGGAGGATGAGTTTAGTTTAATGATTTCTTGCTGGTTCACCTGCTCCCCATCTGTCTTTGTAGTCCTTGCTCAGAGGGACAGATTGGAGCACTGCTGTCCTCTCCCTTTTCCAGAGCTCCTCGTGATTGGAACTTCTGAAGAGAGGAGCAGAGCAATTCTCAAGTATTAAGTAGTCAGCTGAGATTAGTCCAATAATTTATCACAGGTAATAGCTAATAACAGACACAAGAAACTCACTCAGAGCCTTCCTCGAGCCACGTGTCAGAGCTGTCACCTTACAAAAGTGGTACAAGAAATTCTTGGACCACAGTAGCAAATTTATTAACCAGAGGCTGATAAACCCTTCCAAGAGTGCCAGAGCCCACAATAAATCACACAAACCAGGTTGCAAACACCGGGTCTCTGATGAAAATGAGGTTGGTGGCGTGGGTGTGAGAACAAGGTTAGGATTCAGCTGGCAGGATGGAGGGGCCTGGCTTGCATCGGGCCCCACCTCCCATCCTCAGAGGGATCCAGGCTCGGCCAGCACACGGCAGTGACTGATGAACTGCTGACAGCACGAAGCAAGGAATGGCACTGAGGGGATCTGGGTAATAAACTACAGAAAAGAGCCATAAAGGCTCATCCCAATTAGAGGCAGGAGGCACCTCGGGAAGGAGGGAAGGCACATCAGTGCAGAAGTGGCACCCACAGGCCTAAGGAACAAGCCTCCACTTACCAAATCCCACCCTAACATTCAACTCTGAATTTTATCTAAAGCATTTGAAAGCCAGAAATTAAAGAACCAGACAGAGAACAGAGCTGTCTGTGGCTTCATCCTACGCCAGCCAGAGCTGCCTTTCAGAAATCAACCTTTTGAATTATTCTGCTGTGCAGCCACCGGTGAGAGTGGGCAGAGCCCCAGCCAGCAGCAACAACGTTCTGGTTGTTTGGGCTCAGCAACACCCAGAACAAACCTCTGCGAGATAAGATAATCAAACACAGCCGTGGTGGATCAGCACTGAGGAACCCTGGCACAGTCTCGGTGCCGGAGAACGGCCTTGGGGAAAGCCAAAACAGCACCAGAAAGCAGCCAAGGGTTTGTTTGGGGTCATCAGCACTGAATTCCATAATAAATACGTGTCCTTCCTAGATAACTCCGGAGAAAAACGAGGCTCAGATGGAAGGAGAGCCAGAAACATCCCGTTTCCACTGGAAGTATTTTATTTGTATTTTATCCTGCTGGCTAACCCAGGCAGCGGGAGGGTTTCAGGATGGATGAAACGCGATTACTTTATAATTATCCTTTGTTACTTCGCAAAGTACACGGTTCTGCACTTCCCTCCCTGCCCAGGGAAATCATGTTAACACAATTAGAGCAAGAGCCCTGCTTTAAACACGGCTGCTCGGACGTTGCTAACACGGCTCCAATTCTCAGCACAGACAGTCTGCAGAGCCATCCTGCTCCATAAATCAGCGGGAGCTCTGTCACCGAGTCCCTCTGAAGGGAAGGGACACTCTCTAGGAGGAACATTCGCTGTATATCATCATCCTGTGCTAGCGCTGCTGGCACGAGACGCTGCAGGATTTCTCCATCTCTTGCATTTAATGTTCTCTGCAGCCTTGTTCCTGCAATATCTAAGAGAGGAAATCTAACAACAGCTCTAGGGCCACGCAAGGCAAGTGTTGGAGGCCAGATGAGAACTAATGAGCTCCTGGCTCCCACTCAATCCCAGCCTTCAGAACAATTAGCTCAAATAAACCCAGGAACCGTTTTCTGCTCCGCTGTCGTCTGCCCGTCCTCCCCGGTAACTCCCGAGCTGGAAAACTTCAATTGGGTTTGACAGAGGGGAGAGGTCACGGAGAAACCAAAGTTCAGCGCAAGCTGCCAGCATCGGGACACCCCCCGAGTGCCCCGCTGAGGGCAGGGCAGCACCAGGCTCCTGCTGTGCCACTGAGGAACGGGCACCGGCATCGGGATCGGCGCCTCTGGCTCACGCAGCCCGGGGGGGACACCGGGCAGGGATGGGGGACACAGAAGGAATCACAGACACAGGGATGGGGACAGTCCCCAGCTGCACGATGGCTCTAAGGACGCAGGGCTCCCATTCCTGGAAAGCTGCGCTCCGTTACCTTTCAGCTCAGGGAAGGAGCCTCAGGAACAGGCTTCCCCTTTCCAAACCCGCCGGAGAGCTCTCCTTTGATTCCAGCACGCAGCAGACACTCACTCACACAGGGGACTCTGCAGCTCTGCTGTCAGGAGGAGGAGATGCAAAAGGGAAGCACGGAAGTCACTTCAGTTTAGTGCAACCTCTTGCTGTGTTCCTCACGCTCCAGCGTCCTCCCAGGGAACGCTGGAGTGCCCAGGAGGAAACAGTCTCGCTGCACATTATCCCGCTGGATTAGGGATTAAGCAGCGTGTGCCCGTTTCACAGAGGCGCCTGCTGGCTCCGCACGGTGCCACGATGGATCTGCCCTCGGGAACAGAACACAAAGTGCCCTGCTTTAATTACCAGAGGGTGCTCTGCCCCTTCAGGCAGGGTACAAACGAGTGCCATCCTGTCCCATAAATAGGGGATGTTTATTATCCAGTCCTCCAGCACAGCTCCCACTGGGCCCTGCCTCCTGCCGTGCTCCGGGTCCATCGTGCACAAAGCCCTCACATTATGTGCGGCTCACAGACACCAGTGCCCACGACAGCTCCTCTGGAGCCCTTCCAAAATGCGGTGTCAGATGATGAACTCCACTGCCAGGGGACCCAGAGTAAAGACAGCAATCATGGCAGTGTGTGCTCCTCATGCCAAATCCACTCACAGCATCCACTGAAAAGTATTTTTTTGGGGGGGAATGGGGATGTAGTCTCTTCCTTGAGTTTAAAAATCAGAATGCTCCCTGCACCAAGACTTCCTCTTCCCACCACCGGAGTGAATAGTCCTTCCTGCCTTCTCCTTCTGACAGCTCCATGTCAGCTTTATATTCAGGTCAGTCTCTCATTCAGTACTAAGGTACATTTCCCTTTCTCCCTCTCAGCCTCCCCATCTAAAATCTGAACTGTTTTCATTACCGGAAAACATATTCAAAAACATCAAAATGATAAACAATCTGTACAATAACAGAGTCACAGAGTAAACCAAACGTGATGGATTAACCTCATCTGGCAAAGCCTTGCATACAGAACCAAAGGAAAGAACACTTAACACGAAAAATCTTTCTCCCATTACGGGGCAGATTTAATCATTGATTAAAAGTTAATCACGAGCCCATAAAAATTTTGGCTGGAAAAGATGGAAGCTTAATGCAGGTGACTGCTTTTCAGTAAATATTTGAAGACCTGGATGTGCACAGGCCCCAGACTGATGGCAGAGCAGGGAGGTTACAGCAGCCGGGCTCCATCCCCCTGCCCTAAACCCGGCTTCCTATCCAAGGAACTTCAAGGAGCCGACGTGCATTTTCCAAAGTGATTCAGGAAGGTGCAGATCCTTCAGCACAACCCATCTGTGGGCACCCTAGAAACTCATTTCCCCACGCCCAGCACTTGCAGTCACACTCATCACCCGCACGCCAACAGCTCCGCAGCGCTGGAGCCGCGCGCCGGCTGTAAGTGGCAGTTCAGAAACCAGTCTAGCATCAAATGTAGTTGTTGTGGAACAAGTGCTTTCAGTGCTAGATGTGGGGAGAGAAAGGCAAATGTCTGCAAATTGCAGAGCGCTCCCAAATTCCGGAGTGCCCTCAGCTCGGGAGAGCTCCGAGGTATCACTGAGGCGAAGGGCGCTGCAGCGCCGAGCACAGCACGCCAGGCATTTCCTGTGCTCCTGCACTCTACCAACAGAACAAATACATTTTTAGTCAATTAACTGCATCCCCTACAGCCGAAACAGGCTCGAGGTCAGGTCTAAATTCTGTTTGCATGAATCCACCGGAGGCTACTGAAGCAAAAAACCCACTGCATGCACCATTTGTGGGATTTACACTACAGTACCCCTCTCACAGGTTCAGTGAATAAATGCATGAGGAGTGTGGAGCAAAGGAAAATTCCAGCAAGGCTGGAGCCAGCCAGTGCTTCAAACTGCAGAGAAATTCTCTCTTGCAGAGGTATTTCCACCCCAGAGAAAGAATTACTGTCTGATCGCAGCCCACCTGACTGCTTTGAGATCATAATTCCGCTCCATCGTAGTAAATATTTTACTGAGAACTGCTTTCCTCACCCCCAGCAGCCAGAGCGAGCCTGTTGGAAGTCCCTGGGTTTCCATCCCACCAGCACAAAGGATCAGACGTTCCCCACGTGCCTCGGTGAGGAAGATGTGCACGGGAGGTGCGTTTCCAGCTGGAGCTGCGCGTGGTGCTCCTCACGTACCGAAGCCACGGACGGATTACACGACTGGCCTGGAGTGCTGCTCAGCCCCAGGGTACAGCAGGAAAAGGCATTTTCTCCAAATGGAAGAGCAGAAAGTTGCACAGTGCAGGCAAAGGGAGAGGTCTGACATCTTTTTCCTGCTGGTTGTGGGAAGGAGATGGTCAGAAATGACCGCTCATGGGATTCACAGCCCAGCTCAGCCTGAGAACTGCTCTGAGCCCTGCTTTTGACAAGTTGGAGATCACAGCCCGCCCCCAGTGCACCTGTGAGCTCCAGGAGAACGCTCACACAGGCGTGCCAGAGGCAACCAGCACCAGAGCTGAGGCTTCTCCCTGGCAGGGGTCAGGGCTGTGGCACAAACTCAGGAAAACCCGCAGCGTTTCCCCAGCTCTGCCCCAAAAATGAGCATTTTTTTCATTGCGGTCACAAACCACACAAAGGGAACCAACACCAAGGGACTTCCAGCAGAAAGCTCCCAATAACATTCCTGTTTCTTGTTAATTACCTTTTAGTGATAAAACTGTCGAGATATTTGCGTTTGAAAGACTGATCTGATGTGCGGAGTGATGCAGGGTAACTGTGTACACTGGCCGTGGTGGCCTCCTTCCCCCCAGGGGGTGATTTCTGAGAGCAAATCCATCCCCAGAGCTGGGTTAGAAGGGGACAGGGGACAGGTGGAGGCGGAGATGGCAGCAAAAGCCAGGATGAAGAGAACTGTGCTGTGAAACAAACAGCCTTCGGTATCACTGCTCCAGAGGAAATGAATGCGGGTGTCAGACCCGAGGGTACAATTCCTGCCCGAGTTTGACACGTTCCCTTATTTAAAAGGGACAAAGGACACTGCCAGGTTCAGGCATGAGGCATTCCCACACCTCAGGCATGGAAACGTGCCTTTTGCACCCAAAGCAGAGAAGAAAAACCGAGTAAATCTCTCTGATCACGTTTTTCCTCACACCCCATGACTGAGCCAGAAGTATTTAATGATGAACTTTCTGCTCTGGCTGGTTACAGTGGTTGTCTTTAAGCACTGGCTGGCGATAGCAGGGCTGGTATAAAAACACTCTAAAGAAATGCTCTTCCCTCTCTCCTCGCTGCTCCCCCACCTATGAGATCCACGAGCCCAACGCAGCAGGAGTGCAGCAAAGAGCAGCCTGTTTGGCTCCATCCATCATCAGCAAAACTGTCAGCTCAGCTCCACCAGCAAAATCTTTATTACTGGTTATGATGCAGAAGGCAGGAACCACACGGTCTGATTTCCTCAGATCTGAGGCTGAGTTTGCAGAGGCAGCAGTTGGAGGGGAAATAATTTTGACTTTTCCCTGAGCCAATTTGATCTGGAAATTGTTGAGAGCAAATAAATATGGAATCCCACCGTGGCATTTCTGCAGTCACTCTCCAGCTACAACCACTTCCCTTTTTTTCCTGAGCATCGGTGATTTGTATTTGGCACATGTAAAAAAATCAGCTAATCCCCGAAGCCATGCCTGACTGATCAATTACACAACTAATACCTTTTCCAGGGGTCATCTTAAGAGATGAATAATCCCTTCCCAAATTTCCCAACCTGCAGCATGGGGGGATTTGTTATTTGGCTTTCTGCAGCTTTCCTGGAAAGGTCAGAGTGGCCGCAGCCCCTGGGCTGCCCACAGGGGCACACAGCAGCGTGTCCCAGACCATTCTCCAGGTGACCAGCGACCTTTAGCAGCAAAGTCTGCCCAATACAGGTGCTCTCTTCTTTATTTCTCCAGAACACCACTGCTATCTGACCCCTGGACTTGTCTTTATAGGTAAAGGTACCTGCACACACACACCAGCCCAGCTCTGTGCAGCATCTGCTCCCACTTCCACTGGCTGAGCCCCCTCTTTCCCCTCTCTGCACCACGAGACAGCACTCAAAGCACACAGTGAGCGAGGCACATCCACCCCAGCCTGGCTCCTCACACTCCAAAGGGCTTTCCCAAGCAGCAGTAAAGTGGGAGACGCCACGGGGCTTCCCACCCTGAACTCTATTTTTCAAGCAGGAAAAGCCAAGCGGGGCCACACGAGCTGACACTTCCCACACAGAGCAGCCAGGAAAGTCAGGGCACACCCTCTCCTCTGGCTGAAGCACCAGGCAGCTCAGAGGTGGTGGGAAAGAATGGATTCCCAGCTGGAATTCCTCACACTGAAGGGTCCTGTGGAAAACAGAAAGCTCCAACTCTCTAGGCTGGGCATCTTTGATCAGGCACCAGTTTTTCCTCCTGGCCTTCACCTGGCAGGCAGATGGGGAAAAAAACACCAACAAATCCCATCCACATCCATCCTCCCCGTTACAGAGGTGCTGACCTGTGAGGAATGGCCTGAGGGAAGGCAAAGAAAACAACAAAACTTTCAGCACGAGCACAGTTTGGGACTCCTTTCAGCAAGTTACAGGACTTAAAGCTCTGGAGGAAGGAGAGAGAAGCCACTTGCAGCTACTGCACACACCTCAGAGCAGCCAGCAAAGCCCCCACCTGCCCTGCTGGCATCTCACACCATGTGAGCAGCATTTGCTAACCCAAAGGCTGCATCATCACTTCTTCCTTGCAATTCTTTTCTTCTCCATCTGTTTCTTTTTACGCAGCGTTTGTCTTCTAACCTTCCTGGTTTGTCTTCCTCTTGTCTTTCTGATTAACAAGAAAAAAAAAGACACACCTTATCTCTTCCCCAGGCTGCACCACCCTCTCTTGTTTTGCGTGTTCAGCCTCATATCTCAGAAACGTATTTGTTTCTCTCTCTCCGAATAAATAGAAGTGTAGGCACTTTTAAGAAATAAGGGCTCTGTTTGAAGAGTAATTAGCTGTCAGCATAAAACTAATATTTATGGATTCTCATCCTTGAAAACTCTAACTCTGCTACCCGGCACTGATTATGGCTGTTAGAAACAGATGGGGCTGAATCCATACAGCTTGAAATAATGCTATATTTAAAAAATAATTAACTCCAAATGAAGGACTGAATGCCTCTCGCTTCCCCTAAATTTGATTTTTCAATTTGGTTTGTTTGCGCGGAGTGGGGGCTGGGTTATTCCCGGGTTCTGTCGTGCTCCCCGGCACACCTCGGAGCCGGGAAAGACCAGAGATCCAGGCACACGGTGAGGGCCGGCTGCTGGAACATTCCGAACACCCTGCAGCAGGAAAGGATGGCTCGGTCCCACCTGGGATCCTGAACACCCCTGGGTGTGTTGTGTCTGGTTGCCTGGCAGAGGAGTTGGAATTTTACCAGCCTTTGTTTTAGTGCCTGACAAAGATACCGGGGAGGGGAGCTTTAAGAATTGTTTTTCGGCCGCAGGTTGGAGAGGATGAAAGCCCTCGGTGTGTTATTCCCTGACTCGATTCTCTCTTCCACCCAGGGCAGCATCGTTGCTGGATGCCTGCACCTCCGCAAGAGCGCAGACCCAGGAAATTTATACTCTGCTTAATTAAATCTGTGCTTTTTACTTATTGGCACCTCTTCCGAGAGCAAAATTCCCTCCAAGTCGGTTATCCATCACGGCAAAGGATCCGACAGCCACAATCGAATCCCACACAAACCTGGTTAACTGGGTCACAGCCTGCTCCGTGCTGTCTGCGAGGCTGCCAGGCGTTCATGCACGAGCTGAGGCACGGGGCCAAATCCCCCCCCGAGCCCTGACACCCCTGGAGCCCCCCCAGCGAGGCTACCCCGGCTCAGCTGAGGGCGGGCCGGGGCAGCTCCCGCTACGGGGTGACAATTCCACAATTCCAGTGCCAGTCCCACAGGGATCTACAGGGACAGAGCCTCCCGCTCCTCCCCGACTCCTGCGAGGGCACATCCCGTCCCTCCATCGCCGTGCACCAGCCAAGTTTTGTCATCTCCCATCTTTTGTGCAACCCCCCCAGGGATGAAGCCCCTTGCACAACCAAAGTGAGTCTTTTTCCCCCCCTAATAACCAAGCTGAGATTTAAATTCCCCTAATTTCGGTCACACCCCACCAGGCAGCCCCGACGTCTCCTCTCTGGTGAGTGCAGGTGTGGGACGGGGACCCTCCCTCGGAAAGGGACCCCCCANGACCCTCCCTCGGAAAGGAACCCCCCAATTCCTGCCACCTTCCTTGGGAAAAGGAGGGAGAAGGGGACATGGGCAGCTTGTGTGAGAAATGGGGGGCGAGGCTGGGGAGGTGAGGGGTGGGTGAGGAGAGTGGGGGCGATGAGGTGGGGACACGGCTGTGAGGGGGGCAAGGGCTG
>VZTA01025307.1:197982-238108 GCA_013398855.1 Mohoua ochrocephala | reverse complement strand
TTTGGTATTTCTGAACTTGCTGTTCTGGTATTTTGAAACTGGGTTACTTTGGTATTTTGCAATTTGGGTTGGGGTTAGGTTAAAATTCTGGTATTTTAAATCTGAGATTTTGAGACCTGGTTTTCTTTGGTATTTTGAAATTTGGTTTTCTATTATTTTGAAACTAGGTTATTCTGGTATTTAGGAACCTTGGGTTTTGTAGGCAGGTTTGTTTGGTATTTTTGTAGGCTGAGTTTTTGGTATTTTTGTAACCTGGGGGTTTGGTATTTTGTAACCTATGATTGGCAGGGGTCTGGGGCATCCTAGCTGAGTCTCCTGGCTTCATTTGCCTTCTTCCGCTACGATTAACCTGGCACGGGAACTGTTAAATTGCAGACTACATAATGAGATGCTTCCTGAAACAGAAATAAATTCCAGCGCCAGCAAAGCCCACCGCCACATTAAGAAACCCTTTGGCAAAGCCGTTGGAAAAGCAAAGGTGATGTCTGGTGACCTGGAGCACCAGAGGACTGAGGTAAAGATGGGGAACAAGCAGATAGCGAACAGCTTCCACTGCTTCTCGTTCCAGTCGCTACTGCAAGTGCAGCTTCCCTGGAAGTTCATGTCTGGTGTGTCTCTTCCAAGCTCAACAGGTCAACAAACAGGAACTCCAGGATTTACTTCCTTTGTACTTTGGGCGGCACAGACCCACCATGAGGAACTGGAATCCAAAGGCAGATGTAAAAACGGTTCTTCCTCCCACTTGCCACCGTCTCCTTCCAGTAGGATGCAGGTTCCTTCCCCAGAGGCAAGAAAACTGCCTTTCACTTCACCACAAAACCTGCCTGAAAAAAAACAGGACACCGGGAGCCAGCAGCAATTCCTTAGTGTTTCTGCTCACAGCTATTTTCCTTCTGCTTTTCTTCACAGGAGCTTTTCTGCCAAGGCCGTTCCTGTACGATTTTGTCTTGACAAATGTTTTGTCGTACAAATTCACTGGAATTTAACCTCGTAAAAATCATCTGGCAAGATTTAACATTAACCCAGAAGTTCCAATGCAGCACTGCACAACGGGGATTCCAGCTACTGTACAAGCTGTGAGAAGCAGTGAGCAGGCCAGGACCTTTAAATCGGCGGCACCTGTTCAGCCAGCAGCAGCTGCACCGCGCGGCGTCGGGGGGTCCTCGCAGGAGCCGCGCGGCCGGGACAGAGCCGACTCTGCCGCTGCCCCCGGCGCCCGCGCGCCTCCCGCCCGCTCCCAAAGGACCTCCGTGGGAAATCCGAGGCACGTTACCGGGGCGCGGGGAGTGAGTGGGCTGTGGGGATGATGGAGCGGTACCCGCAGGGGCGGAGCCCCGGGACAGGTGCGANCCGGGAGCCAGCAGCAATTCCTTAGTGTTTCTGCTCACAGCTATTTTCCTTCTGCTTTTCTTCACAGGAGCTTTTCTGCCAAGGCCGTTCCTGTACGATTTTGTCTTGACAAATGTTTTGTCGTACAAATTCACTGGAATTTAACCTCGTAAAAATCATCTGGCAAGATTTAACATTAACCCAGAAGTTCCAATGCAGCACTGCACAACGGGGATTCCAGCTACTGTACAAGCTGTGAGAAGCAGTGAGCAGGCCAGGACCTTTAAATCGGCGGCACCTGTTCAGCCAGCAGCAGCTGCACCGCGCGGCGTCGGGGGGTCCTCGCAGGAGCCGCGCGGCCGGGACAGAGCCGACTCTGCCGCTGCCCCCGGCGCCCGCGCGCCTCCCGCCCGCTCCCAAAGGACCTCCGTGGGAAATCCGAGGCACGTTACCGGGGCGCGGGGAGTGAGTGGGCTGTGGGGATGATGGAGCGGTACCCGCAGGGGCGGGGCCCCGGGACAGGTGCGACACCGGGGATTGCGGTTCCGCACCTGGCTATCCCCGTGTCCGCCAGAGGGCGCCCCGCGGTGCAGAACACGGGGGTCGCTTTCCTTCGGCCGCCCCGTTCCCGCCGTGCCAGTGGCACCTGCGCCAGGAGCCGTCCTGAGCCAGGGATGGGGGAATTCCAGTGAGTCTCTCGATGTCCCCGATCTAGTACCGTGCTGTCACCAAGTCAGCTCATTCTGATTTCAGGCAGACGGGTGCGGCGGCCCCGGGGCGAGGAGGGGTGCCGAATAAAACTCACCTGTCTGTAAAACAAAACCATGCCGAGTTTCTGCAGGTAAGAGCAGGACTTGTACTCCCGGTGAGGAACTGGGCTGGGTGGGAGGCACAGAGTTTTTCCTGCCCGAATTCCTGCAGCGGTTGATCTCTGCTCCTCCGCAGCAGCAGCTCCCTCCCTACATGAGAGCCGCCTCAGCTTGGGTAAGTGTGAGGATATCCAGCTCTTCCTTAGGACTTGGAGCATGGCAGGGAGCAGAGCTCGTGTTAAAACTTGTTTAAACACTTCTAATATACACCCCCAGTGTCTCAGGGGCACGAGAGAGACAGCCCCCGGGAGTCCAAGGCCAGACAGAGATGTAGTTCCTGGCAGATTGTGTCTGGGAGAAATCCTCTGATATTCGCAATTTTAGGAGGCAGATTCCCACTTTTGGCTGCGGGTGCCTGGGTGTGAACAGTGGCTCTTTCCCACAGGTAGGAAAGATTTCCACCCTCGTGTCTTGGAGCCAGTTCAGAGGAGGCCCCCGGGAGCCAAAGCCCAGCCAGAGCCCTAGTTCCTGGCAGCTTTCATCTGGGAGAAATCCTGTGACGTTGGGAAATTTAGGAGCTGGAATTCCACTTTTGGCCACAGGCACCTGGATACGAACGACGGCTCTTTTTAAAAGGAAGCAAAGTTTACCACCCTTGTGGCTTGGAGGCAGTTTGGAGGAGGCCCCTGGGAGTCCGAGGTGAGCCAGAGCCCTAGCTCCTGGCAGCTTTTGTCTGGGAGAAATCCTCAGATGTTTGCAATTTTAGGAGGTGGCATCCCACATTCGGACCCTGGCTCCTTGCCGCAACCAGAGGTGCTTTTGCACGGGTAGGAAGGATTTCCACCCTAGAGTCTCGGGGGGGGCAGTTTGGAGGAGGAAACCGGGAATCCGAGGCCACTCAGAGCCATAGTTCCTGGCAGCTTTTGCCTGGGAAAAATCCCTCAACGTTCACAATTTAAGGAGGTGGCAACCCACATTCGGCCCCTAGCTTGGCAAGAGGCCTGCCGCATCCTAGTCCAGGCCGTTGGCTTCCTTTGCCATCTTCTGCTGCAATTATCCTGGCATGGGAACCGTTAAATCACAGACTACAGAATGAGAGACATTTCCCAAAACAGAAATTCCAGCTACGGAAAAGCCCACTGACGCATTCAGAAACACTTCAACAAAGCAAACCCTTGGAAAAAGCAAAGGTGATGTGTGGTTACCTGGATCTCCAGGCTCTATGAGCTAAAGGGGAGAGGAATTTAATGATAGGGACAAGGGAGACAGACAGAGAATAGCCAGGAGAAAAATGGGCCGAGGGACAGAGGGGGAAGAAATGAAGACATTGGGGCAGGGGCCTGGAGTGAGAGCATCCAAGAAAGAAGACGTGCACTTAGAATACGGGGCACAGAGAGAGAGGAAATAAAAGTTGGGGGGACATCACAAAGACCTAGAGGGTATATGGGGAGAAGTTAAAAAAAATTGGAAGAGAGATAAATGGAAAAAGACAAAAATAGCCATGGACTGAGATAGAGGATGAAAACAAGAGGGGTGGGGAAGAGGATGAAGTGCAGAAAGAAAAAGAAGGTAGAACGACAGAGAAAGACGGGAGCTTGGAGAACAGAGAGGGAGAGACACAGGGAAGCAGAAAAAATTATATCAGCGGGAGAACGGCGGGGTAGTAGGGATGGGATGCAGAAGAGGGGCAACATGGACTAATGGGTCCAGGACTCATCGCAGCTCCCGCTCAGAGCTGCTGGGAGAATTTGAGAGTTCAGACGTATCTTTGTCTCTCTCTCTCTGCCTCTCCCTCTCCCTCTCCATCCCTTACTCTGTAGCTCCAGTGGCTCGGCTGTCATCCACTTAAGACATTAAATTAATGTCTTACAACTTTTACAGTATGAGGCTTCACAAATACACAGCCTCACACGTGCACACACTACACGGCTATACTGTGCTTCTGGTTACGTGTACGGGCCCTACCGTGCTCGGCGGTGATCCGCCTAGGACTACGCTTAGAGAAAATCTTCCTCGCCCGGAGAGGCAGAGGAGATCCCAGCACTCCTCCCCGGCAAGAATGACATGGTTTATCCCCTGAAATTGGCGGGGTCACGTCCCTGCCCCCCCACCCCCCTCCCCGGTCAAAGGGGCACTCCTCGGAACGCAGCGCTGCCGGAGCTCATCTCCACTGCGGTGACCGACGGCCGCGGGGAGGAAGACGACACATGCACTCGGAAGGCTGCGGGCCTCGTTCGCCGCCCGGCAGACGGCTGGGACCGCCCGACGCGATGGGGCAAGAACCGGCGCGCCCGACTGCGCCCGAGCCGAACACTGGGAGACCGGCGGCGCGAGGGAGGTGGGACCGCATCCGCGCCCCGCCCGCCGCGCGCCCGTCCCTGCGGCAGCGCGCTCCGCCCCCGTCGCTAGGGAAGTGAGGTCACGCAGTATGGTGGCTCGGGGCCGGAGGGGCTGAGGCGCCGGTCGTGTCGGGGATCCGTGTCCATCTTGCTCGGGAGCTGCGGTGACGGTCTTGCCTGTCTCGCTAGTATCGAGCGGCGAGACCAAAGCCGCGATGGCATCCGGAACCGCGGGATTGTGAGGCATCAGAACGAGAGCCAGCAGGCCGGGCAGAGCAGCAGAACCGGGTCGCGGACGAGCCGAGCTGCCGCCATGGAGCTGAGGGTTGGGAACCGGTACCGGCTGGGCCGGAAGATCGGGAGCGGCTCCTTCGGAGATATCTACCTGGGTAAGGAGGATGGCTCGCTGGGGATTTAGCTGGCCGTTTTGTGGCTCTGTGGAGAACATCAGGGGCCTAGCCGGGTCAGGCAAGTACCTCGGCTAGGGGCACAGCAGCAGTAATTTAATATTTCGTTGACATCATGTCCTAATTTGGACAGTGCGGAAATCGGGAATTCTGGTTTACTCTCCTGCCTCTTCTCATTGTTGTCTAGTGACCTTGGGCACCGTTCGCGTCTGTCAAACGGGCATAAGGGTAAAAATCGCCTCGTTTAAAAACAAGGAAGGAAAAACCGCATAAACCCTAAAAAGCCCACAGCGCACCACATTCGGAAAACCGTTTTGGGAAAGAAACGTGTTACCAGGGTTAAATGTCGCTGCAGTGGACTAGGAAAAATTGTTGACAGAGGGATGTTTCTTTCTCCTGTGAGGCCCAAAAAAAATTACACAACTGCAGGTGATTAGGTTGCAGTAAAAAAAAAACTTTCAACGCCTTAAAATAATCCTCACAGTTTGGCTAATCCTGTTGCTTGACCGTCGCCTAATCGTGATCGCTGTGCAATTGTGAAACGTACAAGATTGGCGTTGTCTTTGCCAGTCCATTATTTTAGCTCGCTAACATAACAGCCTGCTGCTAATGCTTATGACAAGCACAAGTGGTGGGTACAAGAAGTTTTGAGAGCAGGTATTTTTAAAATACTCTACTTATTCTGCAAACTCTCAAGCCGTATGAAGTGGGTTAAATCCAAAGAAATACGAGCGTTACGTCCCATCCCATAGACACGAGTGCTCTGCTTTCGAAAATTGCGTTAACTTAGAAAAGCGAATCAAGAAGGGGGGGAAGGTGGAACTTGCAGGGGCTAAGGTTCATTGACTGCGTACTTGTGGGAGATAAAAATAATGTCGCTTGCTAGCTTATGTGGTATATTTGGCAGTGCATGCAGTATGAGAGGTGGGGGTTGTTTTTCTAGACAGCAGTGCTTCATCTTGCAGTGCACAGCTGGCATTCCAAAATAATTCGTTAGCTAAAGCTGCTTGTCTACAGATAATGAAATACTGGTTATCCATAATACAGATAATATGCCTGATGAAAAATACGCATTTCTAACTGAAGGTATGCGGTTGTCTAGAGACAGAGAACGTGGTTCTTCCTCTCTGCAACGCATGTTTAGAAGATTGAAGACGCGACCGTAGAAGATCGTGGTAAAGCTTGCGCAAAAATCCTCGTTAGCTTCCATTGGGATTTTGGGGGGCAATTAAGATAGCAGTTAAAATCTGAAAAGTCTTAGATGATTTGAAAAATTTTATTGCTCAGATAAATCAGTTTGTACTATAGTATTAATTTAAAGTGCAAGTAAAATAAATGTTTATATGTCACTTTTATCTCTATGCGTGCAGCTCACACCGGTGGAGTTGCACAGAAAGTAATAGTTCCCCGTATGCTAGTGTATCTATTAATGCGATACTGAATTTTGCGCAATAAATCCTCTGGGTTTTACATTTTTTTTTGTTTCTAAATAACCGTCGTGAATTCACTTTCAGAGCTTACTGCAAATGCCACGCCTGAGCCAGTAACTAGCACGGAAGTACGTGAATGGAAGATCCAGCTGGTGGCATGGGTTTCTTTTTCCAGGAGAAATTACTGTCTCTCAAGAGCTGAAGCCTTTTGTAGAGTCTCGTTTGGTTTGCCTACCGTTATCTGGTAGAACGGATGTTTGAAAACTATGGTTTTTGTGATAATGAAGCGTGGTCCGTTTTTTTTTTAAATCCAGTTTCCGCTCGGTTGTGCAGACTGTACAGTAGACATAAGTGTCTTAAAATAATTTCTGAGGTTATTTCAGAAGTCATTATTTATTTTTAAGTACACGTGCCTTCTGATAGGCCTCAGTGAACTTGTAGATTACTTCAGCATACATTCCCAGCCCAGTTTTATGCTTTGAAAAGGAAGATTTGTCTATTTTTGCCTGTTTCCAGTCCTCAGGTTTTCTCTTAAATGCAACTACAAGGGTGTTGAAGACATTCCGGAGTAGAGGGGAGGGACTTCCTTGCTTTTCCCACCCTTTCCCTTTTCCCCTACTTTGGAATAAGGAGCCGACAACACTGTTTAGTAGCATAGTTCTTCCCCATTCTTTCCTCTTCTCCTTCGTACCTCGAAATTTGTCTTCTGGAATTTGGAACGGGGGTCTGTGGGACAGGATTTTGAAATGTAAGGCACTATTGTAAATAAATGGGGATGGACAACTTAAAGAAAATGAAATTTAGGAGTTTACCTATGTTACCTTCCAGAGGGAGATATGAAAGAAATTGATACACAAGATATTCTACGTAGTGTAAAAGGTGGACAGGAGTGAGTGGATCAGAGTAAGCATTTGTTTTGTTGCCCAAGCCATGAGGTCAAGTAGGAATGAGTCATGAAGACAGAGCAGTCGCAGTGCTTTCGTGTGTTACGTATATATTTTTCTTAAGCTTGAGTTTTGGGTTGTAAACCAATTAAAATAATTTCCAAGGCCTTCCTTAGGAAAGAGGACTTTGCAATTACAAGTAAATTGGAATTTCGCATTTTAAAAGAAAATGCTTTCACAACTTTAGTCTTTCTTTTTCACTTGTAAACGGTGACTTCTCGTTATACTGCTCGTTACTACTTTTTAATTAGCGATTCCTGTCGTAGAACTGCTGCCTCTCAAATATTTTTGCGTATTCCTTCAAGAATAAAAGCTTATTCTTAAAAGCTAAGCTTTTGGTGAAATACAGGGCGCTGTGGAATTTTAGAAACTTTGTCTCGAGATTAAGGCGTAGACAAAAGTCCCTACTGGGGGACAAGCACTGGATTGCTTGGCAAAGCGATTTCCCTTTTTGTGCCGCTCTCGTTGGTTTTGCTGGACTCAAAAATGTGAATTGCATTATTTTAGTACGAAATCCCTTGTCTTGAAGGAGAGGGCTTACGTAGAAGTGGAGTTCAGGCTAAGGGTCTTGGCTTTCTTAGGTGGTAAAGACTCCTTGGGAAGAGCAAGCACGCTAAGAAGCGACCTAGCGGATCGAGTCCGTGGTCTGTGAAGTAACAGTTTAATAATGTGTTGAGCAGAACTTGATCCCGATAATACAGGTCTCGATCCTCCTACGCTGGTTTTGCGCTAATCAACCGCAGAAGTCTGCGGTCCAGGATCCTGTCACCTATTATGCTAGATAAAAAAGAGTCGTATGAGACAGATATACGTACAGCCTTATTTTTCTTTTGCGTTTTCCCGTTGATCACCTTGAGTTATGTTTATTGTATCTGGAGCGAGCTTCGTATGTGTTGTCCATTTTTAAGGTGCGTTGTGAAATGCCTAATAAATACCCACTGGGGTGTCCACTCAAGGAAACTCAGTGTTCCGGCAGCACCACCTTGACACCCGCGTGCGCGTGCGAACGGAAAGACGTTTTGTTAACGTAAAAAAAGGCGCGTAGTCTCGCGTGACCTCAGATGATTCCGTGCAGCGTCGGTTCCTGGCAAAGTGAACGGTCCTGTCCGCTTTGAGGTGTGGGATGTTAGCGTGTCTTTGTAGCCTTACAAAGACTTTCCTGACTTTGTGGATAAAAGCCTATAAAGCACTGAGGTAGCTCCTTAATCACGGGAACAGGATTATGCAAGTATAAAAGCTAGATCGGTACACTGTAATGGTCAAAGAAAAACATACGGGGAAAAATAGGTAGGCGGAAAAATACATAGTTATGCATATGTGTCTTAGTTGCTCTGTGTGACTCCCAAAAAGGGCATTATGGAACTGACAAAGGTACAGATAAGAGAAGTGGGAAATTATATGCAGTAATTAAAAATTACTTATACAAGGAGTGACGAGAGTTTTTGAACTCTGAAAAAAGTTAAAGGAAAGTGAGGTAGGGTAAAAGTGTATGCGATCCTGATCGTGGAAAAAGTGAGTACAGAAAGATTGTTTGCTGTCTCTCCAAAAACCAAAACAAAACAACCGGTGAACCTCAAGTTGGGCTTTTAAAAGTGGAGATCGGATCAAACGGTAGGTGATGTACTTCACGTGATCCTGGACCGTGAGGTAACGCAGAAAAGAGCCAAATTCTGAAAGTAGAGAGACTTGCCAATATGTCTGCGAAGCGTCACGCGTTTCCTTTTGCCATTTCCTTTTTTTCCTGTAGTTTGTAAGTTGCTTGGCTGTGAGAGAGCGTGTTTTCTTGACTGTTTCTTTTTAAGAATGTCAGTTTCTCCCTACGTACTTTGAAAGTGAACGGGTAAGCCCTTTTTTCAGTCACTCGATTCCTGAAAGGAGAATTTAATGTCATTGAAAGGAAGCTTTTTGGGACTACAGATTCTTTATTCTAGGTAATCTGCCTTCCAGCCAAGTAAAATGAGGTGTCGGGGTACAGCCGGAGTATGTTGAGATCTAGGGAAGTTGTAGTCTCTTATTTCTAAGGCATAAGAGGAGGCGATTTGAATTCCTAGCGTTTCTTCCGTTGGCGGGGCTACGTGCCGCCTTTGTAAATATTAATTCTGAACATTTCCAGCGCAAACCGGAAGTGGAAAGACATCCCTGAGAAGATGCACTCGGTTTAGTTTTGTTGTTTGTTTTGGTTGGGTTTTTTTTTTTTTTAATGGGATAGCAGCGATTTTGGCTTCTTCTGCTACGGTGCCTAATAGTTGTCTCTTAAAATCCTAGTCTGTTGGAGAGTATCTCTGAGGTTTCAGAAGAATTTTTAGATAATCGTGGCTGAAAGTACTTAATCCCTGGATGTTTGCCATTGAGAAGTAGTTTGTTGACGTTTGTTTCGTTTCGGTCTTAGCAAAGGAAATGCATCTTTAACGTATTTTGACCAACGTTTAAATTCTTCTGGTTTTAGGAACTGATATTGCTGCCGGAGAAGAGGTTGCAATTAAGTTGGAATGTGTGAAAACCAAACATCCTCAGCTCCACATCGAGAGTAAAATCTACAAAATGATGCAGGGTGGAGGCAAGCAAATTATTTTCCTTCTTCAAAGATTTTACTGGTTTTGCATCTTTGATGTATCTGCCACCTGGCAGTTAGTGTTCAGGATCTCTTTTGACAAATGAGGAGAAGGTGGGAAAGGTAGCAGGGCAGGTGAAGAGCAGCATTTCAGTTCTGCAGGGGTTGTAGAGGAGCAGTTCCAAGTCCATGGCTACCACGCACTTCATGATAACCGGTAAGATCCTCCGAAGTTTCTCGTGGTTCCCGAAATCTTAAAATGGGAGGACCCCGTGCAATGTGAAACCAAGTTTGGTCCCAGAACAGTGATTTATTTCTGATTCTCATGGATCGGTGAAAGATGGTAACCACTGCTTGGGACCATTTCAGCTGACTTGCTTATTGTGGTAGCACAATTCTAAACGTTTTAAATTCAGGTTAATTTTTGTTGTACGTGTTAGTATTCTTTCTTCCGAGTTAAAAATATTTCCTTGCTGGGAGAGCTCAAAGGCAAAATGGCGTTAGTAACGGAGAATAGGAGTGAAGCAACTTCATAGCTACTGCGTGTTGCTCTGCTACAGTAACTTATTCATGTATTTTGGAATTCCGGGAACATAAGATTCCCGTGCGGTTCTGGGACATAAACCCGGTGTAGTTAAGTTCTCGTTTGTTTCGTAGTCCCTTGAATTCTTCCTAAACGAGGCTATGCTTTGCATAAAGAGTACATTCCACACTGTGTCTCAAATGCCAAGTACGTTAGTGAGACCTCTAGAAATGGATAATAATGTGGATTTACATTTAGTTATTTTTTAATTCCTGCCTCATTCAGTTGCCACCTGCGTGTAACCCGAATAGTCTTCGTAGGGTAACGTGCTTCCTTGAAATTGGGTGAATGATGGCATTTCACACCAAAATGCATAAAATTAACTCAGCGTAAGGCATTTGAAAAGCTGAATGAGGCTGCCTACATACAGGTTTATTTCAAAATATTTGAGCGTTTCTACATTTTTGTGTGAAATAAGGTTCCTGAGTTCCTCCGTAAATTTGGGCTAATTTTCATACTGTCAAACGGAATGTATAATGCATCTTGTAAGCAATGGTACTTTGGTAGAGATTCACCAAACAACAAATTCCGTGGAACGGAAGGAAAGACAAGACTATGAAGGAAGCGTGGAAATTCATTCCAAATTTTGATGAAAGGGACGGGTATTTCGTGGTGCTTTTGTAGGCTTTGAAACTAAGTTAATTTCTAAGGCCTTCTTCGGTAATAATATCTAGTGGTTTGTCAGGGTCTTCATTTTCAGACTTCCAAGTTGTGCCTTGTTGCATCTTAGAGACTACACGAGTATTAATATTGGTAAAATGCTTAGGGTTCAAATCCAACAAAGACGCGCATTATTTTAAATTTACAATGTAAGTACTAAGCCTGGAAAGGTTTCTGGGGAAGAGGAAAAAGGCTATTTTTAGACCTCTGTTGCTATAATTTTGTATTGATTCTGCTGGAAGTTATCAAACATTTAATTTTGGAATGTCTGAAGGTAGCATAAAATATTAAACTTCACTGTAAATGGAAACATTCACGGTAATGACCCTCTTAGAATTCATCTTAAGAGCCTCGAAGATGTGTGTGTATGAACTGTATAAATCAAATTGTTATACTGAATAAATGGTTTCTTTTTTTCTAGTGGGTATTCCCACAATTAAGTGGTGTGGAGCTGAAGGGGACTACAACGTTATGGTGATGGAGTTGCTGGGACCGAGTCTTGAAGATCTCTTCAATTTTTGTTCGAGGAAATTTAGTCTCAAGACAGTCCTATTACTTGCTGACCAAATGGTAGGAAACGGCTTTGTTATCTTGATAGTGCGATATGTTGGGGATATTGAAATTTTTTTGATAGATTACACACATTTTATTTCTGTAATTTAGAGGTGAATAAGCTGTATTAATAGAGAAAAGATTCAAAATTAGTTCTGTTGCTGTAAATCCAAGCTATCCCATCGAAAGTGATTACCAATTCTTCTTTGAGAACTGGACCTGCACTGTTTGCAAACCAGGTGTTGCACTGCTCAAAGGCTAAGAAATGTCCCCAAGAAAGTTTTTGGAAACAGATGTAAAATAGACACGGGCAAAGAGCTGGAAAGAAGGTTTGTCCGTTGTCTTCTAAATTATGTTCTCTTTAATGCCCTTATATTTTACGGTAAAAAGGGGGGTTGCCTCTTTCGTTATTAAGACAGAATCGCTAGTGGTTTTGTCAGAAAAAGGTGTATGCTTAGTCTCTCGACAATGATTTTTTTTGTGGTCTGTATTTAGATTAGTCGAATCGAATATATTCACTCTAAGAACTTCATCCACCGAGATGTGAAGCCAGATAACTTCTTAATGGGCCTGGGGAAGAAAGGCAATCTTGTCTACATAATAGACTTTGGACTAGCAAAGAAGTATCGAGATGCTCGAACTCACCAACATATTCCGTATCGTGAAAATAAAAACCTAACGGGAACTGCCCGTTATGCGTCCATCAACACTCATCTTGGAATCGGTGAGCCGGGCAAAGCAGTAAATTGAAACTTCAAAAGTGTCGATGCGTGTAATTTTAGCGCGAGTGGATGTTGCTTTGCGGAGGCATAGGGGACGGTCCCTATTTTTGACGTTAAGAGTGCAGCATGCGTGGCCTTGCATATCTTGATTAGGTGGGATTCTTCAGTCAGTTTGTAATGCTCAGGGATTAGCACATTTTTTAGTAACTGCGAGGATAATAGGCTTTTCTTGTACTGAATGAGTTTATCGTGGGCATAGTAACTCTCAGCTGTCTTTTGTTTTTGTAAGGGTTTTTATAACAGTCTTGTTGCACAGACTTTTGTTTTTCCAGTAGAAAACGAAACCTAATGAGTTCACTTTTTTATGCTGTTGTAGAGCAATCTCGCAGAGATGACTTGGAGTCCTTGGGCTATGTACTGATGTATTTTAACCTGGGCTCCCTCCCCTGGCAGGGACTGAAAGCAGCAACAAAGAGGCAGAAATACGAACGTATCAGTGAAAAGAAAATGTCTACACCCATTGAGGTTTTGTGTAAAGGATATCCTTGTAAGTTACTCCTCTGTGACACTAGGCCTACGTGTACATGTTTTAGCAGTACTCCTCCTTTCTTTACGTTAAATTCTACCACTCTTTTTCACCATCTCTCCCTCTCCCTCTCTCTCTCCCTCCCTCCTCTCTTCCCCTTCCCTGCCCCTCACGATTTTGCCATTTCTGCGGTAAAAATACTATGCTGAAGACGGAGATCTTTGTGTTCGTAGAGCATTTCTAAAGGTCCCTTGTCTCAACTGTTGAAGTACCCTCAAGTTGAAGGGGAGCGTGGTACATCTGATTTGCACTGTGTTTTTTGTGCGCGTGTTGGCTGGATAATTGGTAACAGACAAATAGCATTTTACCGAACCGCCTGTTTCTCTCTATGTGTGGGTACTGTTTCTTGGATAAGTTGGATTGTATAGTCAGATGCACCTCTTACCTATTGCAGTTGTTTCACTTGGGAATTATCGTCCCGGGTTCATCTGGTTTGGCCTGCCGATGGATTAGAATTTGTGAGAGGCATAAGAAACCCTCCTGTATCCTAGCATCATGCCTCGAAGCAGTTCTGTTTCTCAGTTTTTTATTCACACCAAAACAATAATAAGCCATTTTTGAGCCTTGGAAAACGATACTTAAATCCGTTTCAAAACTTAGTAACGCTAGCTGTCATCAGAGAATATTTTCATTTCACTAAGAGTTCTGTCTCTTCTTTCCGCCCTCTTGGCTTCGGCAACTAGGTACAATGACAAGAACTGTGGGTTCTGTTTGGGTTGCATTAAAACTCGTCATTTTTCATGCGTTTCGAATGTTGCTTTCGTACGTGTTCCTTTACGTTCAGGAACTATGTGTTTTCTCTGGGGTTTACAGGCAGGGAAGACTAATCAGCTTCTCTTGTGCCATTTGTTAGAAGTTCTTTCTTAATATAAATGAATCTCTTATTTCATCTGGGAAGACTTAAAGTCAAAAGCTAGTTTTTTGATACTGCTATTTTCTCTGGTGCAATGAATTCGCTACGGTATTCATTTTTTTGTTTTGTAACTAATATTTTGCTTGCCATTTAAAAACAAGCGTTCAGACTATTGTACATTAAAAACGTGACGTGACTTACCTGGGAGATAACGAGTCCCCTAGTCTTTGCGTGTTTTGTGACGTGGCGGACGTGAATCTCTATGTGGCTTAACGAAGAAATGCTATTCCACGTCCCACGATAAATTGTGTTCAGTATATTCCGAGCGAAGTTTTAAACCTTCTCTCCCCCACCAACTGTTGGTTAAAGAACTGTGCTATTGGGTCCTCTCTGCTGTTGACAAATGACGTCTTTGCCTGCTCTCTGATAGCAAAATAATTTATTTTTCAGGGTTGACGTGATAGATGGGTTACAGTGTTCCCTTTGGTAGATTTCTAGTGTTAGATAATTGTTCTTTTTCTCATGTTTCGGAGCTTCCCTGCTTTTCAGGATTGGGGCGGTTTGGGGTTTTTTTGACCAAAATTCATTTCAATTCTTAGAATTCTAAGAAGCCAATGTGAAGCTGAAGATAAAAACCAGACTTTCTTTAATTACAGCTGAATTTGCCACGTACTTGAATTTCTGCCGTTCTTTGCGTTTTGATGACAAGCCGGACTATTCCTATCTAAGGCAATTATTCAGAAACCTCTTTCATCGGCAGGGGTTCTCCTATGACTATGTATTTGACTGGAACATGCTGAAATTTGTGAGTAGCTCACATAGCTTTCTAAAACTTTGAATTTTTAATGGTTTTGGTTGGGTTTTTTAATTACATTGTCAGTTTTGAGTATGTTAACTGATACTGTAAGATTGTCTTCCATTTTTCCTCCTGGCAGCACTACTGTATAGACAAAAAGATCAGGAAGCGAGGAAGGGGAGGAGGTACGGGATCCGTGCTATAAGGCTTGAATGACAACTAAGCTGAAGTTACAAGGTTTTTAATGTGAAAGGCTTCTTAGATAGATCCTTTAGGGCAGTCACCAGGCTAGATTGTGGAACTATTACTTTCTCCCACCTTGATCTTTAACATGGGTCATTTGCAGCTGTTGAGGAGGTGTCCAGCTGCCATAACAGTGTGTGTGTACATTAGCATTTTGAAGATTATCCGAGCGGCTGTACGATCAAAATTTATGTCAGTTCTCAAGAAATTTTACCAAAATAGTTAATGCCCTATCAAACTTCGGTTCCCGCGTTATCCAGTTCTTTCTTTTCGGTATTTTTATCCAAGCGTGTAGTTGTAAGCTCAATAATCCCCCAAGTTGTTCACTAGTCTTGACCCGTAGGGTGCAAGCCGAGCAGCTGAAGATGCTGAACATGAAAGGCGAGAACGAGAGGAAAGATTAAGACATACGCGAAATCCAGCTGTACGTGGATTACCCTCCACTGCTTCTGGCAGGCTAAGAGGAACGCAAGATGTAGCTGCTCCTACTCCCCTTACCCCAACTTCACATGCTGGTAAGTAAGCAAGTACCTGGGGTAGGTGCACCTGGTAGACTACTCTAATTTGCAGTTTGTCTCTGGGCAGAGTTTGGCTGTTTGGTTTGGTTTTTTTCTCCCTTGCTTTTTAGTAGATTGAAGGTAATTGCATATGCTCGTTGCCTGCCAGTTGATACTTGAATTTCTGTGAAATGTCAAACAATGGCCTCGATTCCTCTTGTGTGGTTCTGTGGGATTGTTATGTGCAAACAGCAAGAGTGTGATTTTTCCAGTGACCGTGTTAACATGGCATTTCTCATTATGAGAATCTAATGCAGTTTTTCTCACAGCCAACACCTCTCCTCGGCCAGTATCTGGTATGGAACGAGAAAGGAAAGTGAGTATGAGATTGCATCGTGGTGCCCCGGTCAATATCTCCTCGTCTGATTTAACAGGCCGACAAGATACCTCTCGCATGTCAACTTCGCAGGTAAAAAAAAATAAATCCGTGTATTGAAAAAAATGAGGGCGATTCGATAAAGTTAATTTGCCAAAAGAACTTACCAGGTAACTGGTGGGATTTCATACTGTTTTTGCAGATGATGTTCATTCATATAAATGTTTGACATTTAGCCTGAATGATGTGGGTGTAAAGAAATTTTTATTTTTACCTTGACAGCAATGAGAGGATGCAAAATTGTAGAGATGCAGCATTTTAACCTACAATTATGGGATTTAGCTCCTTGACTCATTGAGTTTCTTGTATCTGTCACCAGCGAAGAAGCAGAGTAAGAGGCAGTAGTGAATCGTGTTTCCAAATCGACAGAGCAGAGAATATTGGTGCAGAAAAGGCAAAGAACCATTTGGTGAAGAACGGAAGGTGCAATAGTGAAGAAATATTGTAGTGCAGTGCTCTTAATTCAGAGCTGATAAGAGGCTGCATAGATGGATGATGGATACATTGCAGAAGGCTCATTTGAAGAGAATGGCAGGAGGATAAACGATAATGATTCGTAGTCAGCGCTGAAATCATCCTTCCAGGTCACAGTGACTTAACAAAGACATTTTAGGAATCTTTCTTGTTAGGACTGACAGTGTTAAATGTGTTTCTAACTCTATGCTATAGCTGAAACATTCCTTCCTCAGCATATTCACAGTCTTGTCCCAAACAGTGTGTGGCCTGGCTTTGTGCAATTTACTTTCAGTCTTTCTTACAGAATGGAAATCGGCCAAACTATAAACATTCTGCAACATTTCTGGGAAAGCAATGTGTTACGAGGACTGGTGCAATGACCTAGGGGTTTTTCCATTGTGCCTCCCTATTGTGCAGGAGTTCTAACTGCATAATTTTTGCCAGGGACTCGTTCCTCGTTGACAGAGCCCATTGACAAAAATTAACTCGGTTCCTTTTGGCGTCATCATTTAATTGGCGGAATTAATTATTTTTGGATAGTACATGTTCTTACATATGAAATCTGACTGCTGGAAAGAACGGTTTTTTAGACGGGGGCCAGGTGGCTATCTCTAATGAAGACTGAGAGTGAACTGGGTTGGAGAAGCAACTCCGTCGTGATGAAAGCGAAGTGGCATTTTGGGGGCTTTTAAGCCGAATGAATCGTTTCACCGTGTAGCTGTGAATACTGTGAGGGCAGTGGGCAGTTTTCTGAGTAGTCTTAAAACATCCAGATGTGTAGTTTGTGACGCGGGCCAACAGTACGGTCTGGCTTAATGATGCATTCCATACCTGCCCTTTTTAACACTCTGCTCCAAGTACAGGATCGCTTGGTTGACTTCTTTACAATCCCAACAGCGGCCTAGTCGGGATCTTCTCTTGAGTTTGTTAGAACTAGTTGTTCATTGTCTGCTGTATTCATTTAGTTCTTAAGACAGTGAACCGGTGCTGATATCTACTCATGGTGACCGAATAACAGTGTGTGACCGTAGTATAATTTGAACAGATTCCCGTGGGCCTGTTGGAATTGGAAGGCAAGAGAGATTTGCAGTGGGAAATGGGTTGGATTGGAAGGGACCTTAAAGATTGCCTCGTTCCGACCCCCCTGCCGTGAGCAGAGAACCTTCCGGTAGGCCAGGTTACTCAGAACCCCGTTCCGCCTGGCCTTAAACATCTCCAGGGATGGGGAGTCCACGACCTCTCTGTACAACCTGTTCCAATGCCTCACTGCCTTTACAGTAAAGAATGTCGTCTTCCTGAGATATAAATCTTCCCTCCTTCTGGTTGGAGCCACTCACTCTTGTCCTATCACGGCATGCACTTTTTACATGCCATGCGAACAGCCCCTCTTCAGCCTTCTTGTAAGCCCCCTTTCGGTACTCTCAGTTCTCCCCAAAGTCTTTTCTTCTCCGAACTGAACAGCCCCAACTCTCTCAGCCTGTTTTCATAGGAGAGGTGCTCCAGCCCCGTTGTCAACTTAGTGGCTCTCCTCTGGACTCAGTCTAACATTGTCAGCGTTGTTCTTGTGTCGGGGGCCCCAGACCTAGACACAGTACTCCAGGTGGGGTCTCACAAGAGCAGAATAGAGGGCAAGAATCCCCTCTCTCGAGTTGCTGGTCACTTTTCTTTTGATGTAGCCCAGGACACGGTTGGCTTTCTGGGCCTCAGGCGCACGTTGCCGAGTCACGTTGACCTTCTAATCTATGGAGACCCCCAAGTCTTTCTCCCCGGAGCTAGTCCTGATCCATTCTCCACCCAGCCTGTACTTACGCTTGACATTGACCTGACCCGCATGCCGGACCTTGCACTTGACCTTGTTGAACTACGCGAGGCTCCCATAGACCCACTTCTCAAGCCTGTTAAGGTCTCTCTGGATGGAATCCCTTCCCTCCGGCATGTCGACCGCATCACGCGGCTTGTTGCTGTCGGCAAATTTGCTGAGGGTACACTTGATCCCGCTGTCCATTTTGCTGACAAAGATGTTGAACGGCGCCGGTCCCGATACTGACCCCTGAGGAACAAACACCGCTCATCACCGCTTTCCGCTTGGACATCGACTCGTTGACCACAGTTCTTTGAGTGCAACCGTCCGGCCAATTCCTTATCCACCGAGTGGTCCATGTGTCAAATCTCTGTCTCTCCGGTTTAGAGACAAGGGTGTCGTGCGAGACAGTGTCCAATGCTTTGCACAAGTCCAGGTGGGTGACATCTGTCGCTCTTCCCTCGTCCACCACTGCTTAACCCCACCGTAGAAGGTTGCCGAATTTGTCAGGCACGATTTACCTTTAGTGAAGCTATGTTGCCTGACACCAATCGCCTCCTTATTCTCCGTGTGCCTTAACATAGTTTCCAAGAGGATCTGTTACATGATTTTGCTAGGCACCGAGGTGAGACTGGCCTGTAGTTCCCTGGCCCGTGTTATCTTTCCTTTATAAAACTGGGGGTTATGTTTCCCCTTTTCCAGTCAGAGGGAGCTACACTGGACTGCCACGACGTCTCAAATACGACGGATAGCGGTGTAGTCCCTTACTCAGCCGGTTCCCGCAGGACCCGTGGATGTATGTCATCGGGTCCCACGGACTCGTGCACTTTCAGGTTCCTTAAACAGTCCCAAACCCCGTCGTCTTCCACAGTGGATGGTTCTTCATTTTCCCAATCCCTGCCTTCACCTTCTGCAACCTGGGTGGCGTGGCTGAAACACTTTGCTCGGACTTCAGTTTATAACATTTCCACTTGAGCTTGTTGGAGAAAATTCACTTTTCATTTTCCCAGTTCTCACTCCAGCGGGCAAGATGGTGCAAGTTGCGAGCGTCGGTAGCTTATGCTCCCGCAGTCTTCATAGTATTAAAGTAGCTCTTCGGTAATCAAAATTTATCCTTAGATGTTAGCCAGGTTACCAGTTGTAGCCATGAGTTTCCAATTGTCTTTATACCTTGTTCTTAGGAAAACCTAAAGTATTCGAGTTGTGTGGCAAAGTCATTAAAGAGAATTTTGATTGGATAGATGTAAGAATATAGAAAGTCATCCGTATCACCTCTTATCAAGAGAACCATAAAGAATAGCAATTGTTTGTCCGTGTCCATTCCAACTGTGCGAGTTTCCTTAGTAAGTCTTAAGTAGCTATACTACCACAGGTGCTTTTTCAGGAAGTGCTTAAGCCATACTCCTGGTAGAAAGCAACTTTTAGAGTTTGCCATGCACATCTACAGATGTTTTCCGTTAAGAACTACATTTGTTAGGGTTCTTATTTATAACTCGATGAATTAGTTTTGTTACTTCATTTATTTGTATGCCTCGGTTTGGTAAGGCAACGGTGCATCTGTAATCTCCGCTTCTATTCATCTAGAGGAAAGGCTGCTGCTTGTTAAACTCTGGAGGGTGAGATGTGCAGAGGTTACTCAAACAAGGAAAGCTACTTGCCTCTAAGTAGAGTTCTTAAAGATGACCGCTCCCCATGTTTATCTTTCTTTTTTTCCAAATTGAATTCTGATCAGGTCAGGCTGAAACTGAAAAAAAACTAAGGCCGTGAATGCAAATAATAGGAACCAAAATTCTCTTACGAAAACTAGGCATTCTCAGAGAAATTGAACGCTCGTGGAAAAATGGTAATTGGCAAGCATAGCAAAATAGGTGTCACTTATTCCCCACATCCGAGACAGCGTTCGCATAGCATCTAAGTCATTCTCCTTAAAAAGACATGCGGTTTCTAACGCTAAGTAAAGAGCGTTTATTGGAGTAACAGCTACCATGTCTATGAAGTGGTTCATGAAACTTAGGTGTTTCTAATGCAATTATGTAAATTCTGTGGTACATGTTATTCAGTACTTTTCTGGATTATATGAGGTGAATGCAACAGCGAAAAACCTGCAAGTTGTGAGTTCACAGTGATAAACATTTAGCGGGAGCTGAGCGGTCAAGCACAGCCCATTCAAATGTGCATTCCTGCAGTACTCCGAATTCCGGTTAGGATGAAGGAGCGGAGGCCTTTTTTTCCTATATGGGGGAACTGTATCTGTGGTAAGTAATGTCTGAGGAGGCAGGTGTAGTGTTGGAGAGGTTAGCGTGGTTTCCTACTGAAAGGGCACAATTTCCTCCTTGAATCTATGTATGATACAGTAATGAACAGAAGTGGAGATGTTACTCTGTGTCATTAGTGAGATGGATTGGGAAAACAGATTGTACGATGTAAGAGTTTCAAATCTACTACTTCCAGTTTGTCTGAAAGCTAAGAAAATGTCTTGAGTGAGTTGGTGTTGTGTTTGAGACACAATGATTTTAACAGGAATTAATGTCAAAGGAGAAAACACGTGAAGAAGCTGTTGCTTAAAATTAAAACCACTCACATGTAAGGAAAGGCAAAACAGAGGTCTAAGCGAAGGTAGTTACCTCCTGAAACAACGTCTAAAATAAGTAGATCATCTCTCCTCTCTGCCTCTGCATCAACACTGGATTCATTTCTAAGTGGTGTATTCAGGTCTAAAGCAAGTCTAAATTACAGGTCTGTGTGCAATGAAGGGTGGTGATCCGTGTTGGACGGAAAATCATACCAGCCGTTAAAAGATCCTTCTGCTCTTAAGCTCTCTAAGTGAATTGTTCCCCCAGTCTCATTTACACATAGTTTTTAAACGTTAAGAGACGTAGTGAAGGAGGTAGTAATTGAGGTAATGAATATTCTAGTAAAAACTACTTTGAATCAGTTCTGTCGGTCCACATGCACAGACTGCATCCTGAAAGCAGTGATCATCTCAAGAGTCTAGTTATGGGTGAGTAGTCTTCATTTCCTTCGACAAAAGGTTCAGTCTGACTGCTCGTGGCTACACAGTAAGTTGTTGAATTTTTTTTTCTTGAATGTAGCATGTTCAGCACCCAACAGTCAAAGCTGTGGCAAATTCCTGTTGGTAATAGAGGTATTCTCTCCGTAGTTGGAAGAAAAGATTGAAATGCTGCACAAAGAAATATTTTATTAAGTCTCTTTGACAGGAGAACTTTTTAGAAGACTATAGCCAACACTGGCATTGAATAACTTAAATGTTGTGCCATACTTCCAGTGCTTCTGCATTTTCCATTTCCTCATCTGCAAAATCCTTCTCCACATATTCATCTTAATAGGCATCATACTCTGCGTTGTTCTTCTGATCCTGTCGGCTTCCTTTGAGGATTAATGATTTGTTTCTTTTACGTGTCTCTTAATATGATGGAAATGTCTTGTAGAAGTCTGAAATCAGAGCTTCTCAAAAGATAGAGTTGCTACTGCGAGTTCAGGTTGGATTTTTGTTAGACACCTTTATATATTGGGGCAGTGGAACTGTTACAAATTGCTGTCTTTTCCCCTACCTCAGAATAGCATTCCTTTCGAACACCATGGCAAGTAGCTGCTCGTCTCCTTTCGTTGGAAGGCAGCACTGGGTGAGTGCTTCTCATTAGACACCAAAACTTTGGATGGGGTGGGGAAAAAACTCTTTGGAAACATCCGACTTCTCTCCTTCTACTCATGTGGTCTCATAGTTGTATCTGTGCCTTCTGGTCAGATGCTTGATGAAGCATTGATTTTTCTCTAACTTAAATGTCCTTCCAAAAGCTGAGTTATTGCTGCTATTCCACTTGGACTCTTAAGCAGAATTAGCAGTAATAGTGACTTAAAAGGTCCCTAAAATTGTTCAAGTATCAACAATAAAATAACCGAGTCTAAATTTTAGCTGTTTGAGATTACATGTCTTTCCAAGGATGTTGATACAGCAGTATGTCATCCATTAGAAACCAGATCTGCTCAGAATCGTAAAAGCAAAATACTTGTATGAAGACTTAATTGACATTATTACTCAAATGAGGCTCTGTCTTGTCTTGTCGTGAATGGAATGTTCTACTACGGCCATATCCATTTTTCACTGTTTTATATTCTTCTCCGTGCCTTATGAGCACTCATTTTAAAAATACTCAGATCTGTTCAGATCTGTATTTCAAAAAACGTTCACACGCTAACAAGAATAGTTGAACGTGAGCATCTCAGAGGTAGACAGACTTGAATTTGGGTATTACAAAGTCCTTTCCGCTGTTCGGTGCAATAGAAGTTCCTGCCTTTCTGTGTGCAGCTTTTGGCTTTTTAGGCTGTTGCTGCTTTTGGCAATAACGGGTTTCGTACGAGAAATAACAGCTTTCAGTTGGAATCTGAACCTTAGTGGCTGAGGGATGCTTTTCTTAAGTATTTCAGGAGCTTCTTTGCTTTGCTATTTATTAAAAAAAGGCTGTGAGGTTTTTCTGTTCCTTAATAAATTCTGTTGTATAACTCTTGTCTGCTGTCTCACTTTCTCTATAAAGCCTAAGCTTGCATTAATCCTGTATCTCTAGTTGGTGAAGAATCCTGCTGTTCCTCTTCTGTTTTCTCCTTCTGCTTTGTGTGCTTGGCTGACTCTGCACAAGCTGCTTCGTGAACAGTTTATAACATTAAAAAGATCCAACCGTAAATGGCAGCTTAACACTTTAAAGACCAGTTATCAGATCTTAGTTGAAAAAAAAAAAACAACCCAGATATAAATGTGAAAAAGCAAACCTGAAGCTTTGTCTTGAAAAGCCTGTGTACGGGAGACGTGCAGATTCTGGTCTGGGTTGTGCCTGCGTTGGTTGGCCTATACTGTATGCCTTAGTATTTGTAGCTGTTTACAACTGAAACGAATACTGAATACTGATCCGGCTACTTAGATGTTTCTCGCTTCTTAAATTGCAGAGATGTATGGTTGTTTTTCATTTTCGTGGTGAAAGTGGTACTGAAATAATGCTACGCTCTTACTTCAGTAGGTCGAGCTATGGAAATACAAGAAGTATCTTTTAACACCATGTCCCATTGTGAAAAGCTATTGAAAATAATGAATTTCTTTTTTACCTTCTTAATTTTTTTTTAAAATTAATTATCCATTGAGTCTATTACTGTGCATTCATAGTGTTTTCATCTGGTTGGTTCTTCCTTCTGTGCATGTTTATGCTCTGTCTAATTTTCTTCAAAACATCCCCTCTGGCTGGAAAGGTGCATTTTCCGCGTTAACTTCTAATAAAAGAGGAAAGTATTAGGGAACTTCGTGTAGCTACAGGTGGGTGTGAAACATTGTATTGCTCATTGGATTTTAAATTGGCACACTTAAATTTTGGCAATTAATAGTTTAAAAGTACCTCGCGAGACACTTGTTATGTTAACTGGAAGGATATGTGCTGATGTTGTCTTGTTTTTTGGCTTTGGTAGATTCCTGCTCGGGTAACTACCAGTGTTCTCCAGTCTGCTGTGCACCGATGAAAATTATTTTGCCATGGAAGGCAGATAATGCATGGCTGATCTCCCATGTTACCAATGGCTTTACTAGCAAAAATACCCTAAACTAGAGCGGAAATTGGAGTTCTCCATGTGACCTAAGAGGCACTTGGAGGAACGTGCAGAGACTCCAGCAGCTGCCATTACAGGACGCTTTTGCCAGAAACCCAGTGACCTTAAGAGAACCCTGTGGTAACAGGGCTGGAAAAGAAAGATGGTTTACAGAGTTCACCGCCTGTTACTGGATGGCCATTTCAGTTTTTCCTCCACAGGCGGCAGACTTTACTCCCTTTTTATTATTCTACTGTAACTATAAATCTTTTACTTGGTTTAAGAAAGTTTTTTGTATCATTTTGCTAAAATTATTGGCTTACTTATCTGTAAAGAACTCTTGCTTTTGTCTGATTTAAAAATGTAGAATATAAACAAACCTGAACTAAAGACGATGACTTGAAATTTCTTGTTTAAAAGATTAGTCTGCCAGGGAACATGTAAATGAATCAAAACCATCTGATGTTATTTAAATGGTTTACTTTCATGTATTATCCCATTCTGAGTTGGTTTTCTCCTGAAATTTTTAAAATTGTTAGAAGTTTATTTTGCTGTTTGCTGTCTTCATTCACACTGGACATTTAACTTTCTGTGTAACACAAAGGCAATTTTCAATACTCATTCGGTTTCATAAGAGAGGAGAACTTAATACCCTGCAGGAGAGTCTTAAGTACAGTAGAGATTGTAACGATGGATTTCTTTTTTGTAAAGAACATGAAGGACAAAGTGAAAGACTGGCATTTGAGGGATTTCGAATTAGAAAGTTTGTTCTGTCTCTCTGCTTAGTTTGGGTGAATGGATACTTTGAAACATTGTTTTTACTGGGAAAATTTTGTTTCCTCTTCTCTGAGGCTGGTTAGCTTGGAGGCTATTACAAGTGCAAAAGAGACGTCGCTGCTGAGTCTTCAATGAATTTGCATGTTTCATTCAGTATCCACGTGGTTATAAATAAATAAATACATTGATTTAGGCCTTCCGTTACATGCCAAGACTCAAAAAAGGAATTCTTAAACAACAAACAAGAAACCACCCCCCAAACTAGCAACCTATTCTTGCTGTGAAATCCTGAGAATTTTTACAATTCAGGTGCATATCATATTTAATTCTTACCTATATTCAACTGAGTATGCCCAGAATCATTAGCTGGGCACGAATGACTCAACGTGCTCAGGTTGTTGCAGGTGTTGTTGGCTCCTGTTGGTTATGGAATATGGGAAATTCTTCGTATTGTTTGTTGCTGTAAATGGTCTCATAAAAGTACGTGTTCTGTCCTTACAGTACTTGGAACAGTACCAGAACTATTAGGACTGAAATTATGGGAAGTTCTGTGTTGGAAATGGAAGTATATACAGAGATTTTGTTTGAACAGTTAGGTATTTTGAGAAATTCTTCCCTGCTTGGAGGCAATTTTTAAAGGTGTGTTGGTCTTCAGATTTTTATGGAGAGTAGTTTTTATTGTCTGGGTGTTTACAAATTCTTTTTTGCACCTCTCAAAAGTCCACGTACTAAGTACTATCATTCTTCTTTGAATGTTTTCATAACATTAGCTATTTGCTTGTGTGTACTCTGGGTCAGACTGGGGAAATGTGTGCTTGGGGAGAGTATAGTGGAAAAGCTTGAGAATCTGAGCGGTTGATAAGTTTGCATAAGAGAATGATTTCCTCAGTTACTATAAACTTTGGTATTTTAGGCATGTGCACTACCATTGAGCAGTTTTACACTTCACTGTGCTTTCCTTGTAAATATCTGTGGTTAATAGTGTAATGTTTGAGGGACTTACAAAAGCAGCCTTTTTATTTTCTATGTATCTGGACCATTAGATTGCTGTACTATACTTAAAAGTTGACTGCAGACTTCTAGAATTGTGCTCACTTGTGGGCAGTTTTTGTCCTTCATAATAGTTAAATTCCATCATGCAGAAAATAGTTAGACTGTCTATATAAACCTGTGTATTGAAAACCAGTATCTCAAAGCACTTCATTTGTACTACCACTGTATTTGTGTACTTTAACAGTTGTGTAAATACATTCATAATAACTTCTGTTCTTCTTTGGTGTAACTTACTGACTTGAAATGAATCCTTACCCTTTACCTGATGCAACTTTTTTTTTTTCTTTTTTCTTTTTTTTTTTCCTTTTTTTAAGGGGTTTCTGTACCTACAAAGAATATTGTCAGTTGCAAACATTTGAAGATATTGTCTTGGTACCAAAACTTTCAGTGAAAGAGTTTGGTAGTTACGATCCTGGGGTATACAGGAAGAAAGAGAAAGCATTAATTGCTTTGCTCACAGAAAGCATGTCTTTTTGTCAATTTAAAGGTAAATGGTTTTGTTTGGATACTTTTTTTTCTTCCCTAAGTTTTTCATTTTGTACAAATGTTTTTGCTTATCAAGTAATGCATGGTATTGATAAGGAAGTTTAGTAAGGGAATTGAGATTGGATCAGTTATGAGAGCTAGGATAAAAGCAAGAAAAATAGTGAGCTTTACGCACGGTGCCCTGTATAATAAAATTCTGGCTTTTGCTATGTGGTTCTCAAAAGTCTATTATAATCTGAGGGTAGACGCACCTTCAGGAACCCCCTGTGTTTTCTTATTAGCAGGCCTTTAAAAGTTGGGAGGATATTGTAATTTATTCTCATACTTTTCTTTTAGAACTGTGTAAATGCTTTTATGTGGAAAATACCACCTGTGCTGCTGTTTTACATAATCTTGAATGATTACAGAGTCCTTGAGTTTTTTGTGGTACTACAAGTATTTTAAAAAAAAATTGAAAATAAATCCTCTGCTTTAAGAGTGATATTAAGAGAAAACATTTGAGTCCGTATATTCCATGTTAACTTCATGAAAATATTCAAAATATCCCTTGGAGGAAGGCATGTAGCACTCATTGTTTATTCTTCAGTGGGAAAAAATATCATAAGCACAACTATTTGTCTTTGTTTCCTCATGTCCTAGACCCTTGAGTCTAGCATTGGCCAGAGCAGCATATGTGTTGATTTTGAGAATATTTATTTTTTCTTTGTAAAAGAATTAAATAAAAAGGTGTTTATTTTGTTCTTTAAATTTTGCTTTACAAAAGCTGCACTTCATGTGTACAAAAAACCAAGTAAAAACAAACAATGCTGCTGTTTTTTTAATATTGCTGGGCCATCTGGTCAGAAATCAAAATTTAAGCTTTGTGATTGTGAGAAAGCGTAATCCATCGTGAACTTAATCCAACGGCTAAGTAGCTTCTAAAATTCACTGGATGAGGTAGGTTAATAATAAAAAGGTTTTTCTGTGAAAGAATACAGTACTTTGTTATTAAAAACAGTACATTTCCTTCTGGTTCATTCCAGTGACAGTTACTGACTTTACATGTATATGTCTAGATTTAAGTGACTGTATGAACCTGAATTGTATAGACTGTGTGCATCATTCAGTACTTTTTTACTAGGAGAGTGCTCAGAGGCCTGATCTTCAGTAAGAATGTGTTTCACAGCAAAATCAGCAGATATTTGCACAGTATTACCACTTTACGACTTCTTAGACGTTGGTGGGGTTTTTTCTTGCTTAATATTATTAAGACTGGTATGCTTTGGTTCTTCTGTCAAAACCATTGCATGCTGCAGGCAGAGGGATAATAGAAAATGAGAGGAGAACTGTACATACAGAATCTACAAAAATATGCCTAAAAAAAAAAAAGTGTTCTTTGTTAATCACATTTTGGACAATTCCTGATTCAAAATGCTTAAGATCTAGGTCTGAGGTGAAAAAAAAAATTAAAAAAAGTATATATATATATCTCTAAGCCTAATGGACAAAGAAGAATGTGGAAAAAGGGAGAAATGGTGCAGATCATCATAAAGTATTAAGCCCTAGTCTACAGTGTCTTTGCTGTGACCAATCCAGAATGCTTGGGGTGGGATGTGGAACAAAACAAGAATTCATTTGGTACATTATGCACTAGGAAGAAAGTACTTAGTCCTGAGCATAACGAGAAAAAAAATTTTGCCTAATTACAGTCCTCAGCTTGGTTCAGACCTGCTGGTATTTCCCTTAATCCTTAAGGAAAGGATAAACCAGGGTAATTTGAGGTCATGCACAGATTTTTTTTTTCTTAGAAGACCCCAAATAGCAAATGTTTCTCTGCTCTCACTGCCAAAAAAAAGTATTTTAAGTTTGTCTGACATGTCAGCAATGGATCTTAAGGCATATTTTTCAACAAGACTCAAAAAGTCTTTTGCTATTTAAGAATTTTAAGTATTAAAATCTGGATATACTGCTTCATTGGGTTCGGAGTTTTACTGTGAAAGGTTTTAAACTGTTAAAAGAGTAGTAGATGACAAGTCAGAAAAGCAAGAGCTATCCTTTCTTAATGCACTGAAGTATTCATCTGGGAGTAGTGAGGAAGGCTGCCGGCTGAAATGTTGCTGACGTGACGAAGCAAATACGGAGATCAGTCGAGGAACTACAGTGTATAACTAGAGGTAAGTAGCTTTTTACTCTGTCTCTAATTTGCCGTACTTTCTCAGACAAATACAGGACTGCTGATCTCACAGATCGTGTCACTAGCTAAACGCTTTTAAGAGCGTAAGCGTTTTAATGCTTTTTAGTAGATACACCTTTTTCCTGCTGGCACAAAGATGAGCTCTATCTCAGAAGCATTGAGGAAGCTGCTAAAACAATCTATTCCAAAGCTGTTGCTTCTCATATGCAGTGCCTCTGGCATTGTCGAGGTTGTTTACTCTTTCAGTATTGGTGGATCACCTTCCTTCAACAGGTCCAGCAGCAGGGAACGACAGCTTTGCAACTCAGGTCGAGCCCATTTTCCCCTCCTTCCTTCTTTCAGACTCAAAGAGAACTAGAGACAAAGACAAAACTCTGGTTTTCTGTCACGAGGGTGGGCTGACTACACGCTAGTAAGTTCTGTCATTTCAGTCCACCCAGTAACATTAATTCCTGTAGCAGCAGTATGGCTTGATCTGGCCGTTGGGGTGGCAAAGTATTTGATTCCACCTTAAGTCTTGCCAGTTTAACTAAACTAGCACAAAAAAGGTAATCGTGTATCTATTCGAACATGGTGGTTAATGTAAACTAGACCTATGACCTTTTCAGTGTAGATATACAGAGAAACTTCTGAAGCTGAGCTTAGATTTCTCAAAAATTTCTTGCCAGAGGTACTTAGAATTAAGCTCAAGTAGTTGTCAGTCTTCTCGATCGCAAAAGGTAGGTCTTGCTACATTGAAGAGCTTGTAATTTTGATTCACTTGGGTGTAGCCTTGAGATTATACCTTGAGGAGCCAGTCCTAGCTGAGGTACCACAGGATCAAAAAACCCACAACATAAATGTATTCCTACACTGTGTTTTCTTAGGAGCTTTCAAGTTCTAAAGAGCATCATTTGACAGTAAAGACAGCTTGCTGGCATGTCGGTATTCAAAGTACTTTGGGCTTTATAAGTCATGACGGTTCATAAAACTTTACCTGCCAAGAAAACCTGGAGCACTATTCAGAGGAGAACACTAATATTTTTTACACAGCACAGCACAAAATTAATAGCTGTTATTTTAAATTAGATGATGCTTTAAAATAGTCTTCAGGATCATTTACACCAGGAGCACGTATCCATTTTGGAATTGGCCAAGCTATGAGTCATGGCAAAAGCAGTCCCCTTGCCCACATTAAATTCTGTCTGCCTGTCAGCTAAGTGTCGCCTCTTCTCCATAAACACTCTTGTCTCTGTGTAGCTGTTTAAGCATGTGCAAATGAAGCCAAATTTCCAAATTGGGGTTAATTTTTTCTGAGCTTATTTTCTCAAACCCACAGTTTTTGACAACCAAATATTTATTCACTACATTTGCAACAGTTTACTAGAAAAGCATAAAAAACCCTAAGTATAAATGTACACATTACATTAAAGTGCATTAACAAGAAACAAAATGTCATCTCACACAAAATTGAAGTGTATTCCCATAATCCTAAAGACAAGTGTGGCAAAGAGACACAGATGCACATACACGAGTCAATACTTACCGCTGTAACATGTAAGAGTTTGCATTCTGAAATTCTTCTGTTTATGATTGTCTACCAAACTAAACATTTTCTTTGGGATGTACCGCAGGTACATATATGAGTTTTGCTTTTTCGTTTTCAAATTTGGTTGCTCGATTAGGGGAATGTTCTAATTTCTTTTTATAGAATGATTCTACATTGCCTAATACACATTTGCGTGGGTGGAATTTAATATTAGCACAAGATCCTTCCAGTCCTTTACGCCATACCTTCATACCTTCTCGAGTCTTAACTTTAGGGAACTGGCTGAGCTTTAAACAGATAGCTGCATCACTTTAGGACTTCTAATTCTGCTGAGGTCTTCTGGGCTCCAAATAGCTACAAAATATTTAATTTAGAATTTTCAAAAAAAGCACCTTTGTATAGGAGGAAGAAAATAATTTTAACTCTGCTCATTGTCTAATAAATGGACAAACTGTCCCTAATGTACTCCTACGGGTATTTTGCATGTTTTATTTAGATAGAGACAGAAATAGATAGATAGATAGATAGATAGATAGATAGATATGTGTATATATAGACATACATATGTAAATACGTATGTGCAAACACATGTATACTTTTTTATATAGTCTCTGTGTATTGCTGGCATTTATATACATTTCCGCTCCTTGCATCAGGAAAATAAGGGCCTAAGATCCATTACATGATCAATCATACAATATTTTAACCATAAATCCTGTAGTACACAATTTATAGAATGTGTGAAGATCCAAAATGCTTTAAAAATTTTGCTAGCCCGCAGGGTAAAAGACCGTTCACTACTTTCAGAGAAATAATCTTTGAAAACGGTCTTTCAGTTTTTTGATTGTCTACTTTGCAGACTTCTTAAATATATTCACGAACTGCGTGTCTAAAGAAATTACATTTATTTCAATAGCGTATGATGCAGGAGTAAACTGTAATCTTTGGATGGTTGGCAATTCAGTTGCATAATTACCTACATTCCCTTCCTTTTCCTCTTCCCTTTTTTTCAAATTATAAAATTTTAATCAGGTGAAGGTTGAACAAAGGTTCATCTGGGTAGATGTCGCATGAAACTGTTCCGCCTGTGACCCTGGGCAATTAATGGCTCTTTAGCAATGCTTCATATCTTTGACCATATGCGTCCTCAAAATAGATGGAAGAGCACATCTCGCAGACTGCTCTTAAGGGCATCTCAATGGTATTGAGATCAAAGTAATACAGTAGCAAAATAACTGGAGAGATTTTAAATCAATTCCTTGCTTCTAAATATACAAATTTTTTTTTCTATTTATCAATCTATTTAAATATTTACAATAAGCAGAGTTAAATTAATTAGGAGCCTGACTGGACAGTGCCGGGAACCTAAGGACTAGCTGCTTGCGGGGTTTGGTTTTGGTTGGTTTTGGTTTTTCAACACAGTGGGGAGGAAGGAGAGAGTTCTATAAAACAGGAGGTCAATGTGAAGACCCTTGTGGCCATGTCGATAGGAACGGTTGGATACGTGCTTCAGCACAGTCTAGTATAGTGGCCAACAGCCTAGGGATCTGGCATGGAGGTTTCCTTCCCATCAGTATAACAAATCTCTTTCCAAGAAGATGAAGGCAGCTGAATAGAAAGAGGACTGGAGGGCTAGCACACGCTTGGGTGTTACCCTTGAATGGGACAGAATGGGAGCAAGGAGCTTAACTGGCTCTAGAACTCTGAAGTACCCTCAAGCCTGCCAGTTTTCATGTTGCTAAGAGAGCTGCATTGGGAGTTTCTCACCTTTGTATTGATGCTTCTTGTAATTAATGAAAACGGTAAAAGATTTTATACGGCTCATACGGCTTTTTAAGCTGCTTAGCGAATTAAATTCTAACCCCCTTTTTTCTCACAGTCAATAAAGGAGTCCTGTGATTTGACCACTCTCATTCAGTAAGCATCTCCTGCTGTCATAAATACTGCAATCCATTGGTAGGTCTGTGCTGAAAACAGCACAAGAGCATTGGCAGTCCCAGTCGGAGTAACTGATCTTTGAGTTGAAGAAAATAACTTGTATAGGCAAACGAGGCCTTTCTGTGAACGCTAGTTTTACTTACGAGATTATTTATGGTTTCTTGTTGAAAAGTGTCTCCTTGTCTTCCTAACTTCCTCTTCTGTCTCAAAACACGTAAAATTGTAACATAAAACTTCCTGTTTCCAGCTTAACTGTAAAAGTATTATGTATGGAAAATGACACATAGTCCGGAAAGTCAGTATGATAAGCACAAATGACATTCGGTCACGTATAAAGCAGTCCAGACAATTTGCAGAATGTACAGAAACTTAAAATTGTGCCAAAACCTGCAGTCGAAGGAATAACCATTTAGTTATGCGATAACAGCGTAGCATTATCTAGCAAAGAAATCCAGTGATCAAAACGCACAGTAAGACAAAAATGGCTATCTGAGAATCTGAATTCACCTTTGGAAAGGTTTCTAGTTTTTGCTTTTTGAAACAACGGGGAACTCCAGTCTGAAAGCTGTATCAGGCCTTCATGTATCATCTGAAGCGGCCTCCAAGGATATAATAAATTACTCTGTGGATTCCGTTTTTCTCTTGCCTTCTGGAGCTACCAGTGTTGTGCTTCAAGTACCAATTTAGTCTTTAGCAAACTGGAGCTAAGTTCAGTGAGTAAGCCTTTACAACTGGGAAATGCCATTCACTGCAATTGCGGCCACTAAATTAATAAAAGATTTTAAAATAACGCACTACATAGGATATAAAAACAAACAGTTTATTCTGTGAAGCATCCATTTCTCTTAAAAGTTATGATTCTAACTTTCCAGTTTCTGTGCAAGGTTGTCCTAAGAATGCAAAACCATTTTAAAGAAACTTCAAATATGGAAGCCGGTATCTGAGCTATTTCATTAGAGAATGGTTCATGGTTTTGGCACTTTGTTTCTGTTAAAAACGGTAAAGAATGAAACAATGATGTTAATTTAAAGGGGATACAGGGTTTTAAGGGATTAGGGTCTTTCAGTTTTCAGTTATTAAGCGGAACAGTTTTGGCACTTGAAAGCCAATACTCCTTTGCTACTACTAAGAAAACCGAATCTGTTACAGTTAGTCTGTTTCGAAGATGGTGACTGCAGTTACAAAGCCTAGACAGCTTTTTATAAGCGGATCTGAGAGATGGGCTGCAGTAGCATGATTTTGTATTAAAAAAACTACATTTCTGGAGTGGTTTTGGGTGGGAAAAAAAATAGAATGCCTTCCTTTTGCCTTCCTTTTCTATTCAGTACCGTGCTGTCATAAATACGATGAACAGTTCTATCACGTTTCCTCAACCAGCAAGATTGGCACTTCGAACTTCCGTAGATTATGCGAAGGGGTGGGGAAGTGGGATAAATGGGGAAGAAAAAAAAAAAATCAAAACCAAGCATGTTAAAACCTTCCCGTGATGCTAACATTGCATTTTATGGACGACTAACATGTTTCAAAGTAGTTCAGTCTCTTCCCTAAGTCTACCCACTCTATAGGTCATCTGGAAACTTGCACCATTTCTTTTATAAGCAAAATGGACGCTTTTTCAGAATATTCTACTAAACCTAATAATCATCTTCTCCACGTTCTACTAAACCTAATCATCTTCTCCATGTTAGTTGTAATATTTTTCAATGCTCTAGGAAAATTTTACTTAAAACAGTGTATGGGATTGTGGGCTAATTTTGTTTGCTTACGGTCTGCGAGAATCCATTCTGCTCATTTTTTTTCTTTCGGTACTACCTCAGAATACCACTTGTGTGATCTGCTGAGGACACTGTCTGTCATGTGCCTTTCCAAAAACAGGATTTGCAGCTGATAATTGCAAAGGTTACAGGTTTAGACGGAAATGCATTTACATAAATCAGAGTTACAGATATTATCAAAATTAAGTTAGGGCTGAGCCAATTAATCTAAAAAATCTAAAAAGGTAAGAAATTCAAAAACCTAATGGAGACCTTTAAGTTCCTGAGATTTTTATCCATCTCAAACTCTTTTCCCTTCACAGAGAACACAGGGAAATTATATTTAGCCACACAACATAGCGATTTCATCAATAGTCTGAAAACATACATATAATTCCACTTTTCTTAAAATACACTTTTCCTATATCTTCCAAGTGAGCAGTTTCTGGTGATGCATAGCAAGAGCCTACTTGTGTTCATAAAAGCTTTTTAGTTTACATAAAATGTATAACCACAATGCTCCACCTTTTACTGATAAAGCTAATTTTCCAGTAAGACGTTGTCTAGCTAATCAGCTTCCAAAGAGACTTGGTGAGCTGACTAGCCCCCCGTTACTAAAGCGGATGGCCCAGCCCTAAACTATTTCTGTTTCTAAAATAAATAGTGTTGAAAATCTTTCTTTTCTAAACACTTTTCAGTTCCTTGTCATGCTCACACACATGTTTCTGGGTTAGTTACAACTTCGCCGTTTTTTTCAGGCTCATCTTTCAGAAACTGCTCCACTTCAATAGAGTCCACCTTGGCATCTTCAGGAGTTTTGTTTTCAGATTTGTTTAATTCCTCTCTTTCTGCTGCTTCTTCTTTTGTGTGTGCTTCTTCTGATTTTTTCTTAATGCAGAAGAAATTTCCCAAGGCCAATACAAGGGCTGAGGTGGTAACTTCAATTCCAGCAATAATGAAAACAAACATGTACCTCCCCGTTGCGTCCAGGAGTTTTCCTGAAAAAGGCAACATTCCAGGTAATTAACAAAAGGGATTATCTTGCAGTGAATATTTTTCTGCTTTTTAAAAATATTTTTACGCTCCTGTCCAGAATCACCATGACAATCTAACCAAGTTTTTTGAAATAGGAATTTAACAAGCTTATAACTAAATATTTCTCAATTGTTTCAGTTCAGTTCACCAGTCACTGACTTTACATGACATCACATGACATCCCAAAATACATACTCCCCTGCACACACAGAGGCATGCAGTTCATCTGAAATAAAACCAGCCTCGCCTTCAGATGCAAGAGATCAAACAAGGGCTTTGTGTTTCAGATAAAAATGTGTACATCCGTGGCTGGGATCTGTATCATCTGTATCACGATCTGGTGGTCATTATCCTCTTGCTCCCGATCTCATTTACCTTTCTACATGGGCAGTGCACTGTCTGCTTTAAATGCAAATCTTATTCAATAGTCAGTCTGGAGTAACTGACTGATTCTGACACTGGTAAAGGTAAATTTTCACAGGACTCGGTGGATGTGAAGGAACAGGTGGGAGGATATGAAGGAAGTGACTCTCTGAACCTGAAGATCAGAGGAAGTAGTGCATAGTACTGGTTTTCCAGTATGGAAGGGGGGATTCTGTCACAATAAAAATACTTGATGTTTTTAGTGTCTGGTATAAACAGTAAACATTTTATGGCAGTGCCCTGGTGGGTTTTGGGAGGGAAAGTGTGCTTCAGTTCAGGGTCTGTAAAATGTATGTTCTTTGATTGGTAATTAATTTGCATTTTGACTTCCAATTAATGAATTTGACTATTTTGTCATGTCCCCTTTTTCTTGGGTTGTGAGACGTGCAATAGAAGCACTCTACCTTCCTTAAATCAGTCCAGTTTTATAGTCCTCCTCGTAAGATTTTTTTTCTCCCTTCAGGTGTTTTCTTTCCTTCTCCATATCTACCGTAGATACAGAGATATGTATCCTAGTATTTCCCAAAGAAAATTGACGGGTTTCATGTTCTGAATCCCAGTCAGCTATCTACCAATAAGAGGTTCAGTGCAGGCCTTCAGAGGAGAAATAGCATCTCCAGATGGCAATTGAACCAGTCCTGAAATAGATCCAAGAAGGAAAAGGTTCATTCCACCCCTTCTTGGACTATTTCTGAGTGTAACTGCAGAAAAGCCTTTGAAGCATGTGCAGCACTAGCAACAATCTGCATTTCTCGAGTGACTCACGTCTTTTTCTCTGCTCCTTTACATTTTGTGTAAATGGATGCAATGCACACAATTTTAAGTTCTGAACTAAATGGCATACTTGCCTGCGGATGGTGGGCCAATCAGAACAGCCATAGCTTCTGCCAGGAGCACTAAACCGATAGCACTGGAAAACTTCTGCGTACCAACGATAGCCATGAGAACTTCAAACTGAAGAGCACCTACCATTCCGTAAGAAATGCCAAAGAAAATGCAAAAGACCACCAGTCCACCGTAATCAACAGACATAGAACCCATGAGATCTGTAAAGCCATTAAAAATCATAGCAAAACTGAAGAGGTAGACACAGCGTGGTCTAACCCATTTAAGACCAGCTACCATTCCACAGATTGGCCGAGCGAAGATATCGATGAATCCCAGAATAGTCAGAAGAAAAGCTGCTTTGGTGTCTTGATACCCTAAATCCTTGGCATAACTCACAACAAAAACTGGGGGAACAAAGAGGCCAAGCACCATGATAGATGCTGCTAGAGCATAGATTACAAAACCTCCGTCTTTAAACACACTGAAATCCAGAAGTTTTTTCTTCACTTTCTTCTCGGCTGGCTCTTTGGTAGCTTCAGACTTTTTGGGTGGCTCCAAAGGTCTCATTAATGCTCCGCATACACAGCAGTTGAGCAGCATCCCACCCAGGATAAGGAATCCTCCTCTCCAACCATACTCGTGTTGTAGTATCTGCCCCAACGGTGAGAGAGCACAAAGAAACACTGGACTCCCAGCAGCAGATAGCCCATTGGCTAGGGGCCGGCGTTTGTCAAAGTAACGGTTTAACATGATGAGTGAAGGCTGAAAGTTTAGTGCCAAACCCAAACCTGTAGTAGAGGGTACATAAAAATTAATACTGGCCTACAATATCACTGTCAAAGATATTCTAATTGCAGTTTTTCTGACTCGTGGCTTAAGAGAAAATAGTTTTATTCAAAATGGACAAAAGAATCCTAAGATAACACAAAGCATTCTACGCTCGTAGTACTGTTGTACTTTATGATTACACTTCACGCTGTTAAACATTCATAACAGAAATAAATAACATTTTATTTCCACATTTATCTGCCGTCTTTATAAAAGCCCGGTTGGGTGATCCCGACACTGCAGGTATTTTTCACTAATACAAAACTTCAGCCTAAAGCTAAGACATAAGTTAACTCATTTTCAGCAATGCATGCTACTTACCGGTAATCACACCTGCAGTTAGATAGATCTGAACGATGCTTGTGCAGAAGGAAGCTATCACCATCCCCATTGAGGCAAAAAGGCCACCTACCAGCATGACAGGGCGACAACCAAAGCGATTGACACACACACTACAAAGTGGACCTAGGCAAGAAAAACAAGTTACAGTTGCTAAGATAAACCAACTTTTGGAACTGATTTTATGACACTTTGTATTTCTTTGGTGGACTTCAAAGTGTTAGGTTCACGGTTGGAATCAATGGTCTTAAAGGTCTAAGGTCTTTCCAATATCAATGATTCTGACTTGTTCTCCACTTTGTCCATACAGTCAAGCCAATCAGGAAAAATGTCCTTTCCTCTGTAGTCAAATACTTCAATCTTTTTTGTCTTCAGAGTGGCTTGTGATTTTTCTTTTTCATCATCTTTAGCAGCTACTGAGTTAAAGAGACGTTATTTTAAATCCAAGCTGGATGGGCTTAAATAAACCTTTTGATTTATGTAATTAATAGTAATTCTTCTTTGGAATGCCTTACTTGCACACAAGTAATGATACGCAGTCATGATACACACTGTAAATGGCTGTAAGATTTACAAACTTAATTGCGTGATACAATACTGTTTCAAAACCGGATAACTACTCACCCGTTCCATAAAGCATGGCCAACAGAATGGAGGAAATCCATGCAGTGTCACTGTATCCAATGCCAAATTCCCGGATAAGTTCTTTAAAGAAGACACTAACTGCCTTGGGAAAGGCATAGGAGAATCCTGTGATGATAAAGCAGCCAAAAAGGACAGCCCAGCCCCAGCCTCCATCAGGGGCTTTAACACCAGATGGGCCATCGTCAGCTACTACAGCTCCCATGATGAAGCAGCTTGTGTGTTCCCTAAGAAACAAAAAGCAATTAGTGTCTATAAAATTGCACTACCACTAAAACTAAGGCATGGAACTACTTTAAATAAAAGTCTTGAAGATGCAGTGCAATTTTAACTATTCCTTGTTTGAGTTTAGTTCTTACAAAGCTTGCAAAAATACATGAAAATGAGATGCACACAGCTGAGTTTTAAATGAATGTCCCCTCACAGCTCTCAAAGTCAGAACTGGATTTCAGCCAAATAAATCACTGTTTCATCGAGAAACTGAAGCCATTACAGCAGTTCAGGGGTGTATTTGACTTTCACAAATATGTGATAATTACTGCATTACAGTCTGCAGGATTTTTTATATAAGACCTTGTTACATGAAGCTCCTGGCCTATTCACTTAGGAGACTTGGTGCATCACAAGTGTTCTGCGAAATGGTGGACTAATCACCCAGATTTTTTATTTCCCACTGAGGACAGCAGTACAGCCCTGATACACTGCTATCTTGAAAAGATAGATCTCTTCGAAATGATGATGAGCCATCATTTCTCGCACATCAAGTAAGTTCGTAAGCTAAACTGCAACGAACATCTCCACGAGCCGTTTTTGTGGATGCTGGGAATTAGTAACTGCAGCAATGCTCAGTTAACAACTGCCTGCCTGAAGCAAATACTTTCCATTGTTGTTATTACATGATCAGCGAGAAAAAGTAGTATTTGATGAATCGCATTTTCCGCATTTTCTATATGCAGCCATAAGCACCTTTGCATCTGAAAGTTAAAATCTTTTGTCATGATAATATTGCATTCTAGGCAGAAATGCTGCCAGGTTTTAAAAGGGAGAGATGTGGTGTAAATAAGACACTGAAAAGGCACATAAAGTGTCCCTGTATGTGAGGAGTGCAGGGAGTTACTGCATCGCAACGGCTAGGTTTTTGTAGGATCTGTGCTCTACGCGAGTCTTGAAAATGTTAAAGTGACCTTCAAACAAGGATCTCACTCATTAATTCTTACATGTACAAAAACTGGCCATTTATTTAATGCGCAATTGATTGTGTCGATGTTTCTCTTCACTGGTATCTAAAAGAGGAGTGCAACCACAGTTGCACATGAGTAAAGAATGCGTCTGCTTTCAACAACATAAGCCTGCACAGCGATTGTTGTAAGTTGGGAACTATGTAATTCTTACAGCTCTGTTTCAGAACCAGACTATATATGACACAACAATCTGATGCGGACTTGTCTGGACAACTGAGCACCAGATGCATGATTCTTAATAGGCCGGTATGGATGTGCTTACTATGGTATTTAGACCAGCACTCCCACTTCTTGGAAGAAACAACTTCCCGATACAGAAATAAATCTGGCCATGACTGTGGCTGTTCTAATGCCCTGGCCTGTATGAGGACAGTAAGCCTCACAGTATCGGCTTCACCTCTTGTTTTCTGGAGATCAAATATAAACAGAAAACAATTCGTCTTAAGTCCAAACGACTAGAACATCATAAAATGGTTTAACAAGAAGGGAAACAGAATACCTCCACAAAACTAGTCATCGAGGTGTCTGTGGCTCGTTTGCTGATTGCTGTGAGAGTCCATAAAAATGCACAGCTTGGTAGACTCGGCAATTTCTGCAGCAGGCTTTGAGTTGCTAAATAAAAGTCTTAAGATGCACCTCTGCCAAGACTCCCAACACTGGGATCTGTCCACCCTTCAAAACTCTTTTTCCCAGTAGCTTTTGTTTGACACGAGGTATAAAGCATTCTTCAAATAAGGACTTATTTTTTTAAAGCAATAACCAGACAGCACGGAGTAGGTGCACAAAGGGTAATCCTTGTGACAGTGGCAACTCTGTCATATTAATGGCAACAGAGGAAATGCTGACTGAAGTATCTCGGCTCAAATGTGTAAAGAACAGGAATAAGATATAAAATTGAAGGACTCGGGGGGGTAGGAGGCATGGTCACTCACACTACTTCCAAGTTGTCAGAACATTTCATTTGGAGTGAAGGTTTAAAACGTTGGGGGAAGGGTTGGGCAGTTTTGGTTCGTTTCCATTACCCATCTAATAGCAACACAAAGTGAGTAATAATATATGAGCATGCTTTGCTGAAAAATAGCAGCTGGCAATCTCTCCAGACGGCTTACAGAGTGCTGGATGGGGACATTCGGTGCCTTATGGCATTCACCTCTGCGCACAGGCTGGGGCAGTCTCCTTTACTGCGTCTACAGCTAAGTTGTTTTAAGGGCAGCCTCTGCAGACCTACAGTACTGAACCCCGATAGCAAACTACATCCACGCCGTATGAAGAGGCGAGTGGCTTTGAGAAGAAACACCGTTAAGAACTACTTGGCAGCACGCTTGTTCCTTCCAGAAGAGAACTGTGCAAGCTTTTCGGGGGGAATAGAAGTCACCTCGGCACCCGGCGCACCGAGCCTGGTGCGGACGCGGCTCGAAGGAAGACCCACCCCCACTCCGACCCTCGGAGCGGGGGCTGCAGGAGCCGCTCCCGCCCGCGGCCCCGCGTGACCCCGCGCTGT
>VZTA01025307.1:182487-197821 GCA_013398855.1 Mohoua ochrocephala | reverse complement strand
CGGGGCCGGGGCCGCACCCCCGCCCAGCGCTCGCAACCGCCGTTGCCGGAGCCCGGTTCTCCCACGAGAGGAAAATATCCTCTTTCCTGGCCGTTCTTGAGCTCTTCCATGCCCAGCAGAGCAGGTCAGCCTGTAAGAGACATATTCTGTTCCACGTGCCTTACGGAACTTACCAGCTTTGCCATGAGGAACAGTCTCTAAAACGGTTTTATGTTCTGCTGTGATGAAAGAGCTAGACTTGCTAATGTGAGGGAACCTGGCCTACTTTCCAGCATTTCGTAAAAATAAGCCCACAGGGAAACACACAGTAATATCCATTTACTCTTCTTTACGTCATGTCTACTACCACATTTGGCTAAAAATCACCATAAACCGGCACACCAGATCTTCAAGTGCCATCCTTTTAAGAGTGGTTCACATTTCACACACACGAGCATCAAAAACAGCTCTCTTAAAGGGAAAGGCTGAGAGAATTCGGATTGTTCAGCCCGCAGAAGAGGATGCTCTGGGGAAACCTTATTGCACCTTTCCAGTGCCTGAAGTGGCCACAAGAAGGCTGGAGAGGGACTTGTTACAAGGGCATGTAGTGATAGAACAACAGGGAATGGCTTCAAACTGACAGTAGGTTTAGATTAGGTATTAGGAAGAAATTCTTTAGTGTGTGGGTGATGAGGCCCTGGCAAAGGTTGCCCAGAGAAGCTGTGGCTGTCCCATCCCTGGAAGAGTTCCAGGCCAGGTTGGATCGGGTTCGGAGCAACCTGGTCTAATGGAAGGTGTTCCTGCCCACAGCAGGGGGTTGGAACAAGGTGAACTTTAAGGTTCCTTCCAACCCAAACCATTCTATGATCCTGCAATCAATGTTACTCATCTGGTTTTGTCCACTGGTTGTTCATGTTAGCACATCAAAATTAAAAGACCATTAACCAGAACTAAATGAACCCTGTCTCCATAAACACAGCAAGGATGCGCTTCATCCTGTTGTGGTGTGCCTTACTAGGCTAAGACTGTATTCACCTCCTTAAGAAGTAATAAGGAAGTAGTGCAGAGGTTCCTGTGTGAAATGTACAAATGAGGGGTACCACCTTTGGAAAAGGCAGGCTTGTGGTTGATCAGCACAGGCAAAATTTTTACTTGAGATTTCGCTACAGTGCTGAGATGCTGTCAAAGCCTGCTAAGATAGGAGGCTGCTGCCTAACTATTGCAACAGCTTGCTTTGCTTTCTGCTTTTGTTAGCTCAACCCTATTTAGAGGCAAAGGATTACATTTAACTGGCTGCAGCTCAGTTTCATATCTCCACAACAGACGTGATAGTATTGTCGGTATTTATTCCAGATTCCTTCTATCACGAATGGGTTCTTGCTTTGGTAACGTGTAAAACAAAGGCAGCAAATGTAGTTAAATCTGTGGGGTTTCATCTTCCTGATATTATCTTCTTGTTGTCATGGAAACTAATATAGACTCAGGAGGAAATATTAGGTGATTGCAGGTAGCATTGTGAGTGGTGTGATTGTGTGGTTTCTGGGATGATGTATGTAAAAAGAGAGCATTTGTATTATAAAAAGAAGCAGCTAGAAATGGCAAGAATCTGTTATTTGTGTTTAGCCAATACCCTTATTGGCAACATAGCTGTACTTCTTGGTCAGCAGTATGGGTAGGAAGGACATTTATGAGCATGTAGGCTGACCTATATAGCTTGAGAACTTCCTCTTCTCAAGAAGAATTAATTTCAACAATTCTCAAGAAGAATTAATTTCTTCTAACTGTGGCTGAAATCTACACAACCTTGAATTTCTGTGATACAAATAAAAGATGGTTATCAAAAGTAGAACATAAGCTTCCAAGTAGGGAACCCAGTTCAGCACGGACTTCAATCTGGANAGAACTGTGTAATTACAAAATAAGGAAGATGGTCTAAGCTGAGCAATGCAGACATCCCCCTTCAGTTTTCTTATCTGTGAAACAAAGAAAATAACGATTCTCTCGTCATAGGGTGTTGGGGGTAGGAATACATTGAAAAGCATAGGCTGCTCAATACTGTGTTTATAGAAGTCATAAACCTCCTGTATTTGCCCAAGGGTATTAAAATCTAAGCAGACGAAACAAAATATGCATGTTATTCTTGGTTTTAAGTGAAGAATCCTAAAACTAACCAGCTCTACTGAAATTTTGCAGGAAATGATTCCTGAAAAAATATTTTTAATGTTCTCCAGACCCTTATGATAGCCCTCTGCATATAGAACAACTAGGCTTTGTATTGACATCACTGACATCTGCCTATTCAGCGTGACTTTTAACTCCTTCCTGATTCTCTAAAGTACAAATGCATATATCTTTAAATCAAATTTTATTATGACTCAGGCACCTCATAGAAGCCATTTAGATGGGCCGCTGGTATAACCCACTAGTGCATTTCTTGCGGCTTACCTGCTTAAATATCAGCCAATCGAATTTTATATTCATTACAGAGGCTGCTGCAAACTTCTGTTCCCTACAAAATCATTGCCATATTTACCAATGCCTGTCCTGACCTCCTGTCCTCCCTGCAAGGCCCCACAGTGACTGCCACTGTCTCATTTTGGCCTTCTCCGTTTCAAGAGACAATTTTCCAGATCTGCTGCCTTTCTAAAGGGTTTGCCAGTTTTCCCCATTGTCTCATCTCCTTCTCAGGACTCCTAGTATAATTCTGCGCTGTCTGTAGCTGCAAGTGATGTTCCATACCAGCTCTTGACTATTAACCAATCTCCAGTCCCCCTTTAGCCTCAAAACATCTTAACTGTTCACTGCTGCAGCACAGTGGGTAACATTCATCACAAGTTATTAGCAGACCACAGTGGCAGTAAATTCACACTGCAATTTTGTGTCTAGCAGGTAATACTAACCAGTCTAAATTCTATTATCTGGGTAAAGTGCTCTACAGGGAAAGCTGTGACTATTTATTTGCCTGTTTTATTTTATATCATGAAAATGTTAGAACCCCGCTCTTTATATTATTTGGGAAAACAAATATACTAGTCCTATTACAATAGCATTGTCGACCTCCAGAGTTATTGTATCTATATCGAATGCCCAGTTTCCGGAGAAGTGGATTTATTTTGCTAAAAGTCTGTGGGTTTTTTACACCACGTCCATTGCCGTAAGTTCATCGATGTCAGCATCGCAGCAGCGCCTTACCACCAGAGAGCACGTGCCCTTTCTGTGTGCACAGAAAAGTGACAAACATGCCTTCAGTTGTATTGTAGTTATCTGACTGTTTTCCATATGCTTTCAAAAATATAAGTTGAAGAATCCCAACTTCAGTTGGGAATAAATTACAATTCATTTTCATGTATCATGAAAATTAATTTCAGCCCTGCAGCTATGATGGCTTTGCAATGTGTTGAAGCTTTAGAAAAACAGAAATGCTTGCCAATTGCTTATAGTGGAGAAGTGTCCTCATATTGTTTAGTATAAAACCAAAAAGTGACAGAGCTAGATAAATACTAATTAAGGGTCTAGTCCTGTCACCAGCTAGGCATCTGCACTTATTTTTGCAGAATACCATGGAACTACCCTAATACATAAAGTGCTCACGTGCACATGCACTGTATCTCAAGCTAGGTGAGCACATGTAGCTGAATATAGTGAGGAAAGATGTCTGGCTCAGAGGTGTCATTTTACACAACCACTTTGGACGGTGCAGCTGCTTAAATGGGGTGTCATACACTGAGATGCGTGAATTGCCACTTCAGTCACAATTTAAAAGGCCACCTTCTTATTTCTATAGTATACCTTGAGTTATACTTCTGACTGAACCACAAGAGGTGTACTGTACTAATAGATTCGCATTTTAAAACAGCTGACTGCCACACCGCTTCTTCTGAAATAAACGCTGCAAAGCCGTACATGACTTTACTCTGTGACATCCTAAATTGAACGGTTTTCCGATTGCTTTACCCCAAAAGCGTGCCAATCCGCTGCCCAAGAGGAGTGAATTTCCGCTAGTGCTAACGGTCTGCGCCTGTGAAGAAGCTGAATTGCTGAAATTCAACTCCACCTTTGAGCGCTTTTTCTTCTCTCCACAGAATTGCTTAGAAGGCAAGCCGCAGACCCCTCCAGGTGGATTGCGAGCAGCATCAAAAAAGGGTTCTTTCCCAAGAGATGGAGAGGGGCTGCGGCGGCCGCCGCGCGGCGGGGGAGCGGGGTTGGGAAAACAATGGTGGCGGTCNCGGGGCGGGCACGTAGCCCGCGCAGCCCTCAGCCGAGACGGCTCCCGCGGAGCGCTTGGGTCGCCGCCGCAGCCGATGCTCACGCAGACCGGGGAGACGCCGCGCGATTCCGCGCCCCGGCGCCCCACGGTTCTTAGTGTGCTTGCTGAACCGGGTAACGGAGTTCATGCCCGGGGCTGCGACGATGTCCTTATGAGGGGACGGTCCCTCAGACTGCGCGTCGCTCGCTCTGACGGACCTGAACGGTCACCGCTGTGACAAAGAACTCCTAAATTCACCTCCCGGGGCTCGACACTGAAACAGGAGGTGAGCAGTAGCGAAGGGACCGCGGAGGCGAGGCTTTCGCGGAGACCCTCGTCGCCCAGTAACGGTCTGAGGCCACGAATGGCGGGAACAAAGCCCGAGCTCGTGGGTGTCTCACGAGCCACCGGTGTGGCACTGTACGTGCCCTCGGGCCGGCGGCGCTACGCGCCTAGGCGTGACCCGGCTGCCAGAGGGGAAGCCGGAGGTAGCGCTCTCTCGTCGCAGGCTGAGCGGGGCTCGGTGGCCAGCACCGCTCAGCGCCCGGAGAGCGCTTCAGACCGATGGCGATGAGGACGTTGGGCGACCCACACGGCAACGCGGGTTTCCCGAGGAAGATGTGCGCCCACCTGGCCCCATGCGCGGGGAGAAACGCAGCCGGCGGGACGGCGCCCCGCCGACCGTCGTGGGGTGGTGCCAAGGAGTGCGAGGACAGTCGTCGTCGTGCCCACCGCCCCACCGGCGCCCAGCGCAGCTTCTGGGAGAGGGATGAACCCGAGACTCCTGTGCCGCGCTTGCCCAAAGCTTGGGCGGCGCTCGGGCGCATCCGCTGGCCCGGAGAGCCCCGCGCAGAGAAGCGCCCTCGGTCAGCCCGGCGCTCTGGATTCGGCTCACCCGGCTCCGGACCCCCCCACCCCGCGTTCCCCACGGCGTTCGTCCCCCTGCGCCAGGCAAGCACCCCGCAACATCACGCACGACGGCTCCGCCTCAGTACCTGAGTCACGTCCCGCGCCTCAGCGTGAGGATGCCCCTGCTCGCGCCGGACCGCAGCCCGCTGTCCCCGTGTGCCCACGNTCTGGTCCCGCCGGCTGGGGAGCGCTCCCGCGCGGCGGGTCTGTGGCTGCTCGCCCCGCCCTGCCACACGGGGCGCCCCCTGGGTCCTATCGCCGCCACGGTGACTCTTTCCCTCCGCTACAGGTTCTTCCGCGCGGGCGCCCCGGCCGCGTGCGGCTCGGCTCCGCCGGCGCCCGCTCGGAGCGGGGCCCCGGGGCCTCCCAAGGCATCATCACGAGCTTTGCGCTGCTTGCGTAGAGCGCAATGCAGGGCTGGATCCTGCCGGCGTGGATGCTGCACTGGCTGTCCGGAGGAGCAGAACCTGAGCAGTGGACTTCAACGTATGAATGGGTTTCTGCGGTTGAGGTTTGTTCTGTGCTGCCGTTTCTGTTTTCCCGGGAGCGATCACAGTTTCTTCATTGTCTCCTCCCATGAGAATTACTCTTACTAGCTTCCTTGCTTCGTTGTTTCCTTCTTTAGTAATTTTGAGTGTGATATTGTGCATTCCATAGACAGCTTACAGGCTTCCCTCCTCATCCTTTACCGAGGGAGCACTCCCTGCAAATATGCTTTCATAACATACCCCTCCTTTTACATCAGGATGGAATGAGCTTTCTGCATTAATCTCTTGTGACTCAACTGCGGTTCGTACAAAGGTTGGATTATAAAACTGAGTGTGTGTTGATACTGCTATTTTGCATCTATGAAAGTTGCGGTGGGATTGTCAAGTGCAGTACGGAAGGTAGCACTCCTAAGGCTGCCTGGGGCTTAGGAAATTCAGGAGTAGGTGCTCCACTTTTTTGTGTGCTTCTAGCACGCAATCCAGTATGTAGGGGAATGGCTGGCCCCATGTGCTGGGCACTGGTGAGGCCACACTTTAAATCCTGTGTTTGGTTTTCGGCCCCTCACGACAAGACAGACATTGAGGGGCTGGAGCATGTCCAGAGAAGGGCAACGGAGCTAGGGAAGGGTCTGGAGCACAAGTCTGATGGACAGTAGCTGAGGGAGCTGGAGAGACTCAGCCTGGAGAAAAGGAGGCTCAGGGGACACCTTATCACTCTGTACAACTACCTGAAAGGAGGTTGTACCAAGGTGGGGGTCGGTCTCTTCTCCCAGGTAGCAAGTGACAGAGCAAGAGGAAATGGCCTCAAGTTGCACCAGGGGAGCTTTAGATTGGATGTTAGGAAAAATCTCTTCTCCAAAAGGGTTGCCAAGCATTGGAATGGCATGTCCAGGGAAGTGATGGAGTCACCATCCCTGGAGGTTAGCAGCTGGACTCGATGATCTCGAAAAAAATCTTTTCCAATCTAAATGATTCTATGATTCCTATAACCTGTGTGGAGATACACAGTGGTAGGGCTCTAACTTGAAGAGGATAGGTAGGATACAATATTGTCTTTTGAGAACTACGATTGGTAGCGAAGATTAGTAGCTTCCAATATTTTATAAGCTACTTGCTGAAATCGTGTAATACCAAGGCAGGAACTGAAGCCCTTTTAATGACTTAGAAGTTTTTCTTTTCCTTGCACATTATGTTTGCACTGGCTTTTGGTTCAGTTTGCTGAACTATAGTACGCATTTGTACATGCTTAAGGATTCATTGCAGTAATGTGTGAAGATGAGCAAGGCCATGTGGTTCATTTTGAGTAGATAGCATACAGACAGTAAGACCGACATTGCTAATCTTAAAGACTAGTAAAAACAACTTTTGACTGTCCACCATTATCTGAATTTAGGCCATTCACTTGCAGACAAGGTGTATTCAGGTATCAACCTCAATCCGCAAATTGACCATTGTATAGACAGTAATCTTTTTTACTCACCATTAAAGTTTATCCGTTTAGGGCACTATTAAATCACTGGAAGTCATCAATTACTCATTTGGGGAACTAGCGCTCTTTAACTACGTGACTAGGGGTTGTTTGAAGGTACACTGGAGAAGATGACAGCTAATTTGAAAGGAGGGGCAGGGGTGAGGAAGGGTTGCAAAAGATAATGCGGTTGGTAGGTTAGGCAATGCCTAATAGAAAGATGTAAAGAATGTCAGCAGTGAGAATGGTATATGGATTTAGACATTTGCCTATTATGTGTTGATTCTGACGAGTGCTCTGAAGGGCCCACTGCAGAATATAAATTATGCTGGGACTTGCACTGTAATTTTTGTGTGCGCAGATGTAGAAAATCATTTGAAGCAGGTTTTCACCATTGTATTTTAAACCAGAGGTGATTCATATAAATAAATGAGCTAAATCCCTTTAATAATTGCAGTATTCTGAAATTATAATTAGCTAAACGGAACTTGCTTTATCTCAAAAGTCAACTTGTTAGTGCTGATTCTAATTTTCCTTATTAGTTACTGCTGAAAATAAACGCCTTTCTTCAACTGGTATGGAGCTAGGACACACAATTCTCTTCTGATGACATGAGGAAAGATATGTAACAACTACTGATAATACTCTATCTTCTCTAAATTACCGTACTTCAGACATCATTTGTGTGCAGCATTCAAGTTTCTGGGAGGCAAAAGCTGTTTGTATGATCTAGAAAAACAGAAAAGTGACAGAACATTACAGGAAGTTTGCCTCATGACTTCCAGACAAGCAAGTCATCTAGAGTGACTAAGCGAAAATCATGGTTTAGGCCCGCTTCATGTGTTTCGTCTTCCTCTGTCTCACCCAGACGGTGTAATGCGGTTTAGTTGATGGATACAGCTTTTAATAATTAAGTGCCTTGGTAGCAGAATGTATTTATCTGTGCTGCGTGGCCTTGTGTTGCAGTTGGCCTGAGTTTGTTTCACAAGCTTTTTAAAGTTTTTTGCATGATGCAGTGGGAGTTCAGAGAGGATGGGAAGTTTGTTCACATCCCTAATGGCTGTACTCGAAAGGGCCCAAGAGTCTCCTTCCTGATCTGCGCTAAGGAGAAATTGTTTAATACTGAACAGGTGGATAAACAAAATGTATAGGAAGACAAGTGAACAAGAGAGTGAGATCTGAAAGTATGAGACAAATACTAGCTGTGTTTTGGGAGGAGGAGGTCTTACTAAATGAGACCGGGGCTGCAAAGGAGCGTGCCCGTGCTCACAGGATGCAGAGAAGGAGCTGCTGTGTGAGAGTAGTGAGGATGGAACGGGGAGAATGTGAGGAGGAAAGAGTACGCTGCCGGGTGCCTGGAAGTGAATGCAATGCGAGGAACCGGCTAGTTGAGCAGGAGAGGAGTCAGACGGGGACTGGCGCTGCCTCCCTGAGCGAGGGCCGGAGAGGAGGCGGCTCGCAGTCGAGAGTTGGGCGGAGCGGCAGAGGCTTAACGGTGGCGCCGCGGGCGCCATGGAGACGGTCCCGCCTCCCGGCACGGCCCCGCCCGCCGCGGCTCGAGAGAGAGACGCGGCCTACAGCCGCGAGCGGAGGGACGTGGAGGTTCGTGCCGTCAGGAGGCGAGTAAGCGACTGGACTTCTCCGCCAGAAGGCAGTGCGGTCGCACAGCATCCCGTTGTGCCGCAGGTTGTCCTTCGGAGCTCCCGACGCGTCGCCTTGCGCATCTTGCGCCCTTTTCTCTCTCTGGGGACCCACTGTCTTTCTGCACCCTTCCTCCTAAGTGTCCTCTCTTGTGCTGTCCCTGAGTCCAAAGCATTATCTTGCGCTCCTCTCTACTCCCTTCATCTAACGGATTTGACCTCGACAGTCTGCCTGCCATCTGCTCTTCTGCCTCAGAGCATCTGACCCTCTGAGCCCTCCATGGCATCCTTCCTTGTGGAATCTGCTTCCTGCCAGCCGGCTGTTCGGTTGGCAGTGTTTTCTTTAGCCGACACTCGATTGTCTTTTTCTCCCTCTGTGCACTTCAAATTTAGTGAATCTTTTGAACTGTGGTAGCCACCTGATACACTTGGAGCAACTGTAGCTGAAAGTGTGATACGGAAAGAGCAGATCTTTCTTAGTGTTGCATGTTATAGGCAGGGAGGCAGTACTGTTCAAGACTATCCACGATAGTGACTTTTTAAAACATCATCTACTTCTTCTTACCCAAATGAAGAAGTGATACTTACACTATCTGTGCATGGTAGCATGATTTGAACATTGCCAACAAGAATCAGAATATGAAGAGAAAACATTCTTTTAATCGACTTAGGGATAGATGTGAAATCTTGGCCAGCAGAATTGAAAGACCATCAGATCATAGTGTCCTTTAGCAGGGTTTGTTCCTCAGTATACCTGGGAGGAGCAACCTTGAATTTTTTTATACTTTTCACATCCAATGATCAGAGACTCGTTTTTTGATCCTAGAGAGCTAGAGTTGCCTAGTTGGTTTGTGAAGAAAAACATTATTTAAATTGTGACATCCTTTAGCATAGAGATATTGCATAGCATTTGCTGGTCTGAAAATCTCTCTTTCATTTAAAGAGATTAAAGAGCCACTATTTGAAAGACGTGCTTGTCCGATTTGTTCTCTGCATCCCTGTGCTTATTCAGAAGGGATTATCTGTAACCAGTGACACAGAATAATACTGTACAGTGAGAGAAGCTGTATTGACTCCAGAGATTTGGGAAAATCTCTGGAGAGAGCTGAGCAGAAATAACAATTTTATTTTTTTTTAAAGCACCCATACTGCTTAAAAACAATGGTTTTTTTCTTCTACAGAATTTATAATTAGATATGAGGCAAATATGGCGAATAAACAATAGGAAGAGATGGATGTGAAGCAAGTAAAGGGTTTTGCCTGTAAAAGCACAGGCTCTCTGTCCAGATGACACTTGCAGATCACACTCGCAGAACAAACGTTTCTTCAAAAAATCTCTATTCTCTGTATGTGCAGTCTTCACTAATCATCATCCAGCATTACCTGGGTTGTTCTCTGATGCCCATGAGCACTTGCTTCAGTGCTGTTGTAATTGATGCCTTAATAATTTGACAAACCAAGTTATGGAGGTAGAGGGGAAAAAACCCCTCACATTACACCAACTTGATACCATTGAGAAAAACAGACAAGCTTTCAGGAAGAGGGCTTGCATGCCTAGAAGTTTGCCGTCTTTTTCCAGCCGTGTTGGTTTTTGGGTAATAAAATAAATTACTTCTGCCTATAAACTTTACCTTTAGGGTAGCAAAAGGTTACCTGGCCATTAGAGGTATCCATGGACTCCTGCGTCTTGAATACTGCGCGATTAGAGTTCAGTTTCTGGTTTGGTTTACTTGTCGTGGGTGTTCTTTAAAGGACACTGCTGAATTAATGGATCTAAAACCACTTTGTCCTATTGCAGTCTTGACTATAAAGAAGGCATGACCAACTGCTGTTCACTCAGCAAGAACAAAAGAACCTCAGCTGCATGTATACTTATTTAATGTAAATTTGCTCATGTTGCTTACTCTGTGTCATGCAGTTTAAACTCTGATGGCACTTCAGAAGAAACCTTTGATCTTTGCCGTTTTCTGACCTGAGTTCTTGATTAGAGATCTCTAATACCGTTTCAGTTTCTAATACTTGCGCCTTCTATCTCTTCTCTTTCTACACTGTGTTTTCAAGGCATGTAAATGCAGCAGCCTTTTAGCCTAGAAATTTTGCCGTGACAATGCAGCAATTTTAATTCTTAGCTCTTTTGTATCTCATCTCTGATATCAGCAAAATGGAAACATGCTCTGGATGGAAGTACTGAGAGCAGTATTGATATTGAAGGGCAGTTTATACCGCTTGAGCTGTGGTGACCTCCAAAGCCAGTTCTAAATATCCATACAGATGGACTCTCAGAGACTACTGAGCTCTAAGCAATTAAAATACTTTTGTTCAGTAAAATGCTGAGAGTAGAATAGAATAGAATAAAATAAAATAGATAATTTGTAAAATAGAACAAGGAAAGAAGATGAGGACAATAAACAAAGCTGGATTAAACAAAACAAAACCAGACCCAAACAAACAACAAAAATATCCACAAAACATCCTTAGTATTTATTCTGCTGAAATCAACAGCTTTGCTCTGTGTATCATAGGTATAAACAACAACTGTCTCTGGCAGCTGAGCGAGAATGGATTCTGAAACGGAGTAAAATGCAAACAGAACTGAACTGGCAGCAGCTCTGTGAGAATGCTGAATGTAATTCGTATCAGAAATCAGAGGATCTAACACACAGACCGTCTTCATCGAGAGAAGAGGTGAGAATTTCAAATTAACACCGTTTAAGAATCATCTATTGCATAGAGAACTATGGAGTCTTTCCACCATGGTGTTTCTCAGGGAAATATGTCTTTAGTCTTCTTTCAAAAATCTGTAAAACAGTAATTCTGAATTATGCACAGCAGTTCATCACATGTATTTGATCAGAGACCAGATTAATTTTCATGAACAATCTCTAACAGTGGCCTTTTCTCCTCTTCCACATAATCAAGTCGGCTTGAGAGATGCTTTTCCTTTGCCACTGTAGCAAAAGAAGAAAGATCTCTCTTAGAGCAGCCCCAGGACAGAAAGAATTTTAGATCAGAGTACCACTTGAATTCTATCAAGGGAACAATATTAGTCCTGAAAATCTCTTGGGTATTTTTGCATGGAAAAAAACACCCCTATTTTGTGTAGTGTACGAACTTCTGCTTCTGAATGATTAAATACTTGTTTATTGTTTAGAGACTATTACACAATGGTCTAACAATTCTCAATGCCCGGTTGCCCCGCGAACTCACAGGTACAGAGGAAACACTTATTTGTGCAGTTCAGAAGGCTGGCATTCACTCTAGTGTTCTGTCATTGTCTTTCCAAAGTGATTCATAGGCATCAATAACTGTAGCATGTGAACACATGTGAGAGATAAATCAGCATTTTCCATTTCACATAAAGAAGATAAGACAATGAAGCTAAATTATTTGTCTGTTAAGGCAGTTTTTGACAGAGCCAAAAGGGATGTGCTTAAGTCCCTGTGCTATGATTTAAAGTATCTTTGATTTCCTTCTTTTTCTTTTTACTTCCCTTTTCCTTTCCCTTTCCCTTTCCCTTCCTTACCTTTCCTTTTCTTTTCTCCATCCCTTTGTCCTTGAGCTACTGACATCCTCTGCCTCTCCTTCTTTCCCTCCGTCCTAGGTTGAAGCTGATCTACAGAAAACAGACTACAGGTTGCATGAAGTGAAGACTGTTCTTTCTGCTTTGACTGTTGAGAGAGAACAGACAATACAAGCATTGTTTAAACACAGTATTTCACCTGAAGGGGAGAAACAGGTTAGACAACACTTAAGGTAGACATGGATGAATTAATTCTAAGATAACAACTTTATGGGCCTTATTTCCACTGGACTTACTGTAAGCAGTTCATCTGTTTCGTATGTTTCATTCAAAACAGAGACATATATAGCCTGGAATACACATAGATTAGGTGTCATGGGCTTAATTATGGCTCTCATTAATTACTCACTGGCAAAAGGAGCAAGCTGGACACAGACAGTTGCTCCAAAACGTGACAACGCACTGTACCATCATGGCAATCAAATGGGAAGAATTACTTTTTGGAACCTCATTCCTGAGGTTCTGTGACAGTTGCAGTTCAGGGTAGATTTTAAAGTTGTAAAGTTAAAATTTTAAGGCAACGTTTCAAAATACTAATATGCCAGCCGTTTAAAATAATGTCTTGTATTTTAGTATCACTAACTGGTTTTCCTTTCATTGCTACCTATTAAAATGCATATATTTTTAAAAGCCATTCAAGATTGCAAATGTAACGCTAGTTTGAAGTCATGCTGAAGGATAATGAACGAGGAGTAGAAAACTCTTCGGTAAAAGACTGAAAGTAAAGAGTATGCTGCAGTGCACTCTACTGGGCAGCTACAGGTGCTCAACAGTGACCAGTTCAGAGCATGTTACCAGAGGTTGCTAAGAAAGAGCAGTGCTAAGCAAGCCTAGTAGTTCCTGAATGCAGAAAGTGTTGTATTCAGGAAGATACTTCCTGAAGACAATTTTTATTATAGATAAAAGTAGACTGCTAGTGTAGCCTTTTGACTGCCCAGGGTGTACCTTTGAAGGCCCTTCAAATAAATACTTCCTTTTATTCTCTTATTCTTGTCTAGTCTCTGTGGCTTAGGTGGCCACTCAAGGCATCGCTACCAAAAACTTCCTATGGAGCAAGTAGTTTTTCCCATTTCATTTCAAACTGGACTGATCTGCTGATTGATCGTTGAGATGCCAAGAGAATCAGGGCAGAGATTCTTCTTTATATTCTTCTTTCTATTCACTGTTCTCTTCAACTGCAGTTGGCAAGACTGTCTTCATTGTCACTCTTTTCTTTCTGTTGTTAAAAAACTCTGGCTTTTTTCACTTTTGGCGTGTAGGATAAGCAGTACCCATCTCAGCAAAACCTTTTTGTTCTTTTTTCCTTTTTATGGGAAGGGCCAGTGTTTAAAAACCTAAATAACGAAATTAAAAAGTCTATTATTCTGGTCTAGAGCCCTTTCTGTACAAAACGAAGTGTAAACAAACAGAAGAAGAAAAGTGACTAAGACATTTTTGTCAATGAGTCCTCTTAAAGAAGGAATAGTGCTGAGTAGCCTCTGGTCCAGATGACCGATGCAAGAAAGATTAAAGTTTAAATATACCCCGGTGCAGTATCTTCAGTATACAGGTCCTTTCTTCAAATTGGTATGAGACCCCAGGAGTGTGCTAGAAATGTTGCAGTAGTCATTCTTGGCCTTTCAATAAGCAACTGAGATGTGAAACACACCAGCCTGGAAAATCTTGCTTATAACTTATATTTTAGTATTTAGGTCATGTTTGTCTAACTAGAGCATGTTAATAATATCATGCAAGTGCACAGAAGAGGAAAGAGTGCTTCAAGTAATTCTGATTTATTAGGGTTTTTAGGGTCTTCTCTCTAGACCCATTTCCACTTACAAAAATCTGGAACAGTTGCATTTCTGGTTCAAACTGTGATGGTTCATGCGTATGTTGCAGGTTGACATGTAGTCCTGGGCCCCAAAATTCACATCTGGGTTTTGCATTGCTGCCTACTGGTGCCTTTCCCCGACTCTCCTTAACAGCCTCGGAGCGATTGTAAAAGCAGAGTAGTGATTATCCTCATCTTCTACGAAGCCTGTACTGTTAGGGCAGGAGAAAGAAACTGCAGGGCAGCTGTTGTCTTTCTGCCAGAGAAATTTAATTTGAAGGCCATTGGCATTCCAGATGACACTTGCAGATCACACTCGCAGAACAAACGTGCGACTGGGAGAATAAGGAAGTGGGGAATGATGGAGAAGATGGAAACGGAGCAGTGTTTGAGGCTGTGCAAGGCATATACGTTGAGACTGAAGTATTTTGCTGCAGTGGCTTAAGCACCTCATGGCTTGCCAATGCCTCTGAAGAGGCAGAACTGCTGCTTTGCAACAATTTAAGCTTGGGGTTAAATATAAAGAAACGTTTTAGCAACATTTAGCTACAAATACTCGAAAGACATTTCACGGTCTTTTCCATGTGAAAAACATCTGATCTGAATGGCTTGTGAGTTAGGATTTGTTTAGTGACTGTAGGAGTGTATATTCTTCTGTTGCATGGCTTTCTAATATTCCTGCATCAAATAGTATCTGCATTTCTTAAATGGATGATGACACAAGTTTCTATCCGTGAAAGAAGATTTTTACAGGGGTAGAATCTCAATTCTACATTCTCTGTTTTGATGAAACCACAGTTACAATACACTACCATTAGTCAAACAAAACATTTAAAAATCTTTGCAGGCATACTTTGAATGAAGAAACAGCAAAAGTAAATAATATCGGGACCCTAATATTATGGTCTTTATATCCCATTGGTCCTACTAGATAATTTTTCCTGAAGATTGTGCTGGAATTTCAAGTGTCCAGGAAATGTGTTTTTGAATCAATGCCCGTGTTTTCTAGATATCGAACATTGCCCAGGTTATCTGGGTGTAGTCCATACACTCCTTCCTCTTTTTTGGTTTAGCCGAGGACATCCAGCTTCTTTATGTTTTGGGGGGCTAGGGTTTTTTGGGTTTTGTTTGTTTGGTTTTGGTTTTGTTTTGTTGGGGGGTGGGGTTGTGGGGTTCTTTCCCCTTTCTTTTCTTTTTTCTTTTTTCTTTTTCTT
>VZTA01025307.1:166419-182465 GCA_013398855.1 Mohoua ochrocephala | reverse complement strand
CGTGGGAATTTTCTTCCCATTTGTTGTCAGGGAGATGGTGAATGGACAGCGATCCAGCGAGAAAAGACGTGGCCTTGGCATACCGTTGTAATGGTTCTGGTGGAGCGGGGTGGGGTAGGGGAGCACAGTTATTTTGGCAGTTTCTTAGCTGGGGGTGGGCAGTCTTTGCCCGGTTAGGAGCAGAGACGGTCGTGTGGTTTTTCTTCGCTTTGGACCTCTCCCGCGCAGCGGTTTTTCAACACTGCCGTGGCCGCCGCCGGCTTGCGGGTCCGTTGCTTGCAAGAGAGAAAGAGAGTCCCGGCTGCTCCCTTGACTGGAACTTCGCCGGCTGCCAGCGCCGAGACCAGCACAGTCCACACGGGTGCCTGGGGAAGTCATTCCCTCCGCCTCCCTCCCGGAACCACCGCATAGAGGGCCGCCTGAAGCCGGAGCAGCACGTCCGCCGGACCCTTTCTCTGTACGGTAGTGCGACATCGCGGTAAAGCCCTGCCTCCTTTCCCAGGGTGTCCCGGCTGCCCGTAAGCGGTGCCGAAGACCGATCACCGCTCGCGTGGGTGCCTGGGGGAGTCGACCCTTCTTCCCTCTCTCTCATCTGAGCTGCCATCACCACCAGGGAGGTCCTGATCTTGCACCTGAAGCGCCGGGGGAGTCACTGCAGCCTCTCGACGCGAGCCAGCAGCGCCCCCTGTCGGTTGTCGTCGTAACTACACCAAAGGGGAAACGGCTTGATGGGCGAGAAAAGGCTGTTACTGGGTCGTCTTCTTGTCGTTGCTATTGTTTGTTTCGTCTTGTTATATAGATATATGGTCTAGTAAAGGACTGTTATTCCTTTTTCCATCTCTTTGCCTGGAAGACCCGTAATTTCGAAGTCATAATAATTTGGAAGGAGGGGGTGACCTTTCCATTCCAGGGAGATTCCTATCTTCCTTGGCAAATATCTGTCTTTTAAACCAGGACAATGTTATTGTCAACAGATGATCTTCGATGACACTTTCAAGAATTTGACAGGTCAGAAAGGGGACTGCTGTTACTGCTATTGGGCCCGCAAGTTCCTTAAGGGGAGGGGTTTCCTGCGCATGGAAGAGAGATAAACCACACCTGCAGAACAACAGTTATAAAGCAGAGCCAGCTCTGGTGCCATGGTCCTCCCCGTCTGTGCCTCCTCCTATGATGTTCTCAGTACGGTGCTTTTTTCCCTGGCAAATCCTCAATAAACAAATATATTTCTTCTCCTTCTATGGTACTTTTCTCCCACATATGTTCATGGGTTGAAAGTATTAGGATCTGTATGTGTGGTGGTATGGAGAGAATATGTGTCGCTTATTAATGAAGGGTTCTTTTTGTCTTGTACTTTTATTTTCCAGATGTTTCAGTATGATGATAAAAGTTCTCTGTACAAAGATATTCCTGCCTCGGAAATAAAAAAGCTGCAGGAACAGAATGCCAGCCTTCGGGCTGCTATTGCACAAATGAGGAAAGAAATGGAGAGTCTTGATGAGCAGATGTTGTCCCCTCTTCCTCTAACAGAAAACAGACAGCTTGCAGAGCAAGGTGACAACTCTTGACAAAGAACTTTAAATTCAGTTAAGGAAGTTTAGCAGTCACAGTCACAACCTATGAGGGCTACCCAATCCATGAGTGTGTAAAAATCGTTATTGTGGGGTTCTCAAGAAATGTGCTAGCTTATATATTTAGAATGAAACAGGGGAATCAGTTCATCCTTGGAGCTGGAGAAAGCTAGGCTTCGTTATAAAAACAAGGTGCTGGACCTGACTGATCCCTGATCTGCATAGCTCATGTGAGGCTGTGGTTCTAATCCTTGCAAGTAAGATTATCCTGTGATAGGAGATGCTAAGATAGAACAATGAGTCTGTATGTAGTACACTTCTAACTAGTTTATACGTAGAAGAGTAAACATACCAATGAGTAGTTGTAAAACAATTTTGATGCACGTGATGCATTTAGATAGAGAGTCTGTATGTAGTGACCTTTGTTGATAAACATCTTAGATGAGGAACTCCCTGGTGCCTAGATGTCAGTGTGGGAACTGGACCTTGAACTTTAAGACTTTGTTTATGAGCAGAAGAGAGGTACTGTATCTCTTGGAATAAAAACTAATGCTTCAGGAAAGTGGAAGAGAAAGCAGAATAAGCTTACTGTAGAGTAAAGTTGAATTAAGAGCATATATAATGTAAAAAGATTTCACTGTGGATATTTAAGGTCCATGCATAGTTTTTCTGGCAATGAAGCAAAGGAAAAAACCACGAGGCCCATTTCTGCATAGCATTGAAACCATCTGCAATGAGAAGGCCTGTGTTCTGTGGTTCATTTGTACCTGCTGTAAACACTTGCTGGAAATGTAATACTGATGACAAAATAACAACAAAGAATGCCTTCCTCAGTATATTGTCTCTTTTACAGGACTTTGGCATCCTGTTAGCTCTAAACGCTGCACAGTTTGTATTGCCTCTGGCAGTCTTCTTCCAAGAGAACTTGTCAAAAGAACACAGTGTCAGCTCTCAGTTCTAAAGCATCTACAGCACAGACTCTCAACACAGGTAATTATATGCTCTCTGAAATATAGCGATAATGAGCCATTAAGCCAGTTCTAATTCCATGAATATAGCTTACCTTAAAATTCTGCATTTAAATTACTCTTACTGAGTTTAGCTCAAATCTATCTTTGGAAGATTCCATAGAATCATTGCACATCCGGAGCTGGAAGGAACCCATGAGGATCTTTGAATCCTGATGTCACACAGGACAACCTAGAAGTTAAGCCGTTTATCTTAAGGGCATTATCCCAAATGTTTTTTGAACACAGACAGGCTTGAGGCCATGACCACGCCCTGGGGAGATTGTTCCACTGCTTGACGACCCTCTCGGGGAAGAATTGTCTTGAATTGCCCCTGCTGAAGATTTAAGCCATTCCTCCACATCCTGTCACCGGACACCAAAACCAAAGATCAGCACCTTCTACTCTGCTCCCCCATCATGGAAAAAAGTTATAGAGAGCAATGAGGTCATCTGCCGGCCTCCTCTCTTTTAAGCTGAACAAGCCAAGTATCCTCAGCCACTCCTCATAAATCTAGCTATCTAGTCTTTTCACCATATTTGTTGCCCTCCTTTGGACACATTCTAATATTTCTATATTCTTCTCATGCTGTGGAGCCTAAAAGTGCACACAGTACTTGAGGTAAGGCCATACCAATGCCGAGCACAGTGGGACATTCACTCCTTTTGGCTGGTTAGCTGTGCTGTGCCTAACACACCGAGGACACAGCTGGTACTTCTGGCCACCAGGATACACTGTTGACTCATGCTGAGCTTGCCAACAATCAAAACCCTCAGATCCCTTTCTTCAGGGCTGCACTTCAGCCTCTTGTCCCTCAGTGTATACAGACATCCATGACTATAGTCCCGGGTACAGAATCCAGCTTTTTTGCTCTCATTAAATTTCATGCAGTTGGTGATTGCCAGGCCTTCCAGTCTATCAAGATCTCTTTGTAAAGTCTCTCTACCCACAAGGGAATCAATGAGTCCTCCTCATTTAGTATCATCAGCAAACTTAGTGTATACTCGTGTGTCCAGATCATTGATCAAAGACTGGAGAGAACTGACCCTAAAATTGAGCCCGGGGAAACACCATTAGTGACTGGCCACAAGGCAGATGGTTCCCCATAAGTTTAAAGGATTTGGGACTTCAGGAGTAGTATTTTTAAACATGATCTTCAGCCAAGGTATTTCAGAAACACGTGTGTTTATGCAGCATAAATGCAATCCTAAATTACAAATTTCATGAAGCTTAGTTTTAACTAAGCAAGAAAGGCCATTTGAAGGATTTCCACTCTTTAATTATTCTTTCTTTCACAGCTCATCTTAGAACTTAGCTGACTGTCAAATTAAGACCAATGAATATTTATATCCATCCATCCGAGTCTTCTCTTGCCTTGTTTTCAATGAGCAAGATACCGTGTATGTATTTTTCTACACATCTCGTGTCTCCCACGTTCTGTTAAAAATCATTAAAGACGATTCTTGCTTTTGTAAGAATAAACAGATTTTAAAAATAGACTATGACTATGGCGCTTGGAGAGGTAGAATTTGACTGTGAGTTTCCAGACGGTGAGCTAAGCTCTGGGAGCAGTAGTTCAACCTCTTCAGCTGATGGGTTGCTTGGAGGTCATGGCTGAAGTGACTGTCATTGAGCATCGTTCCACCTCTGGAACCTTTGAGTCATCATTTGTCCGGACTAGAAAGGATAGCCCTTCTTACATCCAGGCTGTTCCGTACTCTCATTCCAGGCTGCTCTTTACCCAGAACATACCTGCTGAGGCTTCAGCTCCTACACTAAAGCTGAGTGCCTGGCTGACCTTCCAAAGACTACTATTATTCTAGTTTGAGTGTTTTTATTCTAGGTGATCACTCTTACTGGCCAGGCTACATTTGCTCCCGGGCTCCAAGACCTTCGTCCTTACGAAAAACCAAGATAATTTAATACTGTCTGAGCTACAAGAAGCTATCACTGTCAGTTACTTTATGTAATGGGCTCACATTTTATTTCTTTAGTCTTAAAGACATAGCAAAAGACTTTGATGTTTATTTGCATCTCCTTTGACAGGGCCGAAGCAGTTTGCTTTTCATCAAATCTCACTTTAGTTACTACAAGTTGAAAGTTGGTGAAACTTTGAGAGGTAAATTAGTTTATTTTAGCTGCTGACGATTTACTTTTCCATAGCTGCTTTATTTTTTGGAGTTTTTCTTCTTTAATTTAATCATGGGAAAATACAAAAGTGAAGAAGGACCCTGACAATATAAACTTGAGCAACAAGCAAGGTGGTAGTAACAGCAACGGGAAATGTAGATTTTGAACAGATTTGATACTAGGTTTATTAGAAGGGTAGTTTGGCCCTGTCGATCTGAAGGGAACATAGTTCTGTTTAATATAATGTATAAGTGATTATTTTGAATCTAGCAGTGTAACAGCAAACTGAGCTATAAGGGTATTAGAGACCACGAGTTACTTGTGTTAATGGAATATTTCACATTAGGAGCTGCAGTATGCAAGGCAACAGCATCCTTCGAGGTTCTCTTCTCTTATTGCCTGTCCTAGCTTAAAGGAAGAAGCAGCTCCACTCAGCTGTGGGGAAGAAACAGAAGTACCATCCGCTGAGGTACAGTGCAGTTTTATGATCAATGTAATTCACCTTCATCTGGATTTTTCAATTGGAATTGCTCAACAGTTATGTCCTGGAAGACTTAATCACCTATGTCTTTTTTAAAATTATGCATCGTTCCTGTACGAAATGGTATTTGTTAGCGCTAAATAAACTAGGGTTTCTCAATCATTGCCATGATGTTGTAATTAATCTTCTTGTACAACCTTTCACAATTAAAAGTAATAATTTTCCTTTGTCTTGCCTCTTGCTGAAACCTTCTCTCTTTCCAAGTCCAAGATGCCACTATGAAATTTAACCAATTTTCTGATGTCTTTGGTGTGACAAGTATATATGTCTGTAAGATCGTCTTTGAATTTGAACAGGTTCGGCTAGATTTCTGTATTGAAAATCATGGGCCGGAGACATCCTCAGCAACAAAGGCAGATCCATCCTCAAAGGTTGTTCAAAGTCAGCTGCTCAGTCAGAGTCCTGGTCAAGTCCAGCAGGTCCAGCTTTCTTCATCTAGAGCGCATAATTTCTGCCAAGGTGTTTGTCAAATTTTAGATATGGGATCAAGCCTTTCTATACTCAGTCCTCGAAAGAACACCAGCCAGGGTAAGCCTGCTTTGTAAAGCAGTCACAGTATTTGACTCTTCTGGAAGAGTGGAAGTACAGTGGATTCTGTCGCCATTCACTAATTCTTTCGCATACTGCTGCTGTTGTTACAGTCCTATCATCTGAATCTGAATGAGTTGCTTGAAGGGAATTTCACTGTTGCCAGCAGAAGAAAGAATTAAGAGGAATGTCTATATAGCTCTCTGGTCTAAATGCCATCATTGCAAATGATGTATCTTCACTTTTAATAAGTACTCCTGGGAAATGCAAATTCTGTTTTGACATAGTCTAAAACTTAGCTGGGGCAAATATGAAAGTGTCTGTTCGAGAACTTGGCACACTTCATGTGTTGCCAAGTGACTGTTAGATCAAATTGTAATTTGCAAATTCTTGCTTAATTGTTATTTTTTTGACTGGTTAATAGCTACAATACTGCTTAGAGTGCTAAGACCTAAAAGCAAAAGGTGACATCACAGGCATAATGCTGGTGTATGCTGTGGGGATTCCCTAGAATTTTATAGTCCAGTGCAACAAGTCGGAACAGAAAAAAATAGAAGCAAGCACAAATTTTTATATGTGAAACAGTGTCCAGTCCTTACACGTGAGACGGTGTCAGGGTTAGGATGACAGGAGAGGGTAAAACCTAGGTCATAGACTGAACATGAATTAGTGTTATACGTCTACAAAAATCACCACATGTTCTTGGAAATTTTAGCAAGACCACCATTTGTAAGATACGTGCAGTAAAGTGTAGCCTCTTCACAGGCAAGCTGTTAAGAAACTTTTTAATGGCAGCTATTATGCTGCGCAGTGTAGTGCAGATTAATGTTACATATCTCAAGCTGTTGGTCTGTTAATGAAGTAATCCTTCATTGGCAAAACTTTGGGGAACTGACACCTGCTGTAGATAGGACAAAAAACTCTGGACTTACACTATAATATTGGAAAAATTTTAGGGATAGCTAATAGCAGAGTATGTTCCCTAGAGGGATTGTAGACTTTTCTTTATAAAAGGTCTTTGTAAATAGACAGACAAACATTTCTCCAGAATGTTCCAGTAAAGGTGTTTTTTTGGTTTGGTTTTTTTTTTTTTTTTTTTTAATAAGAGGTGTAGCTTTCAATAAGTTATTTCTCAGAATGCTGTAGGCCTTATGTGGATTGCTTGGGCTTTTTGTCTTGATATTATTATTACTATTTTTATCATCGTCATTATTCCTGAGTATTACTATTATTACTATACAGTATCTGTATAGTAATATGGCAGCCATTTAGACTTTTCAAATGAGCTGTATTACCATTACATAGATATTCATATGCTATTAATCACATACACACTGCAGGAACAAGAATGCAGTCACTGGATTAAGAGCAGTGATTTGTTCCCCTCTGTTTGGTACTTGTGAGGCCACTGTGCCCAGCTTTGGACCCTCTTGTACAGATTGAGAAACTGGAGTCCAGTGGAGAGCCATTAAATGACTGGGGCACAGGAACACATTACATGAGAAGAGGTTTAGAGAACTGGGTTGTTCAGTGTTAAAAAGAGTCGGTGAGTGGTCTGATTGCTGCTTTTTAACTACCCAGTGAGGGATTTTGGAGAAGACAGAACCAGACTCTTAGAGGTGCACAGTGAAAAGTGGCAATGAACACAAGCTGTGTCAAAATACATTCTGAGCAGGGAGTGATAAGCACTGTGACATTTCACCCACAGGTCCTATCCAGCCTATGTTACATCTATTTTTAAACCAGTGTATGGAGGCAATGAACCATCTTTAATAGCTCACAAGAAAAAATAATACTTAAAAGGGCTTTCAAAATGAAGAGTGGATTATGAGTGTATTTATTCACAACAGCAGTGCATTGCAGGGACAAAGTAATGTGCATTGACAGACTTGGAGGACTGGAATGGACATAGCGCTGGCACTCATGATTCATGTGCTTTTTTTGTGAGGCCGGGACTGAAATAGGAAGAGTATTTCAGGTCAGGCCTATATTGACCAGGATAAGCAAAAGGATGTCTTTGAAACATTACTGATAGTGCCACGCAGTTTCATGCTGTTGTGCGCGTGATGCAACAGCTCTGGCAGCCTTACAAGGACATCAGTTTCTTAATGTCTAGAAATTTCCAGCCACTGTTGCAAAACTTAATGTAGATTTTCGGGGATCTAGAAAATAGCAAAAGGGACAGATGATACTGCCAGCATGAAACAAGTGAAACATCAATAAGGGATAATATTTTCCTGAGACCAAGTCTACTTTGATCTCTGCATCCAGATTTATGTGTGGAACACCAGAGTGGAACTTCTTACTCAAACATGCGGGCCCTGAAATACTGCATTGCAAGAATACCATTTTTAAACACTCTTTTTTGCTTCTTAGCTTTCTCCCCCAGGAAAAGGTGTCCTTAATTCTACTGGATGAATTCTGCATTTCAGAAAAAAAATTATGAAAGCAAAATCTTTCTTTTTTGGAACAACATCACCTTAGAAGCATTATAGACAATTTTCAAGTTCTGATTTTTAGCAGAGGCTTGCATTATTTTTCATGCCTGAGCTATGGAAATTAATTCAATCTTTCCATTTAAAACCACTCACTTGAATTTAGTACATTCATCAAATACATTGCTACGACGGATAGAACTGTCATTGAGACAGAGTGACTCGGAACCGGGCTTTCAGGTACAAGCGACGCACACAGAGACTGGGAAGCTCAGTGACCAAAAATGATTTGCCACAAAGCACGCAAGTCAGTTTGCTTATTCAAACTATTTTTTTTTCCAAGTTCAACTCTGTCCAAATTGATAACACCAGTAGATGTGTTTTGTGGGAATTTCTGGTGAAACAGAGAATTGTAGCATGAAAATGATTTTTCTGAATCTGTTGAACAGTTTTCTTCATTTTTTTCATGTACAAAACAGCCTACTGGCACTCAAAATGGTTGGCATGTTCAAGTAAGCCCTGCAATTTGCTGTATTTCCAACATATTACACAATGCAATGACTCAATGTGGTTTGAAGAGTTAATGACTACATCTTAATTACTGAAGTGGACTGTTATAGACTTTATTCATTTCGCCATCAAATTCAGACCTTGTGTAAGCTTCCAAGCAAGTCAAAAGGCTATGAGATATTTTAATTTTCTCTCTTCTTATTCTACCTGCTAATTTTCAGTTTGTGCTATAGAAATTAGATGGATTTAATAGCTGGCATGTTAGTTCTACAGATAAGTAGAAGGAAGGTGTTTAGAAAGACCACGGGTCCCTTCTTCAGGTATTTTTATTGTTCTGTATTATTGAAAGAAAAAGAACGTCCTAGAGATAGACAGGTACAAGCTCTGATGATATTAAAAGGCTACATAGCACACATAGGCTGTACAAGTAAGAAATACACCTCTGTATTTCTCGACTTTTTAAATGCTCTATCCCAGAGGTTGAGAGCAGGTGGGAGATTTTGGTTGGTGATCCACATCATATGCACCTTGAATGCTGATGACAGGCCACCCTCAAAGGAAAGTTGTTTATCAGAAGAGTTTTATGCTTTCCTCTGAAAATCATGGCACACACGTACAGCCAGGTAATTAGCTTCTGTACATGCTGCAAGTTTTCTTCATTCATCTGTGGGCTATAGGGCCTTTTTTTGATTTTAGAGTAAATGCTAGGCAGGAGGAGGGGAAGCTTTGTAAAACATTTAGAAAATGGAAATTGATTTTCTTCTATTTATCTTAATAAAGTTACTACTTGCTATTGAAGATACTTACTAGTTTTTCGGGGGGAAAAAAGCAAACATCATCTGTTGAAGTTCAGCTGTAATACTGCATTTAGCATGAAGCCAATGCTGTGAAGGGTGCTGTGTGCTGCTGTGTGAAAAGCTCCTTATCAGCTCCAATCAGCTATCCTTGGGTCAGCAGAGGCTGGGGTCAGTGCAGAGGGAATAAGGGTGTAAGGCAAGCTGTGTCCCCACTAGTCATTTGACTTACACATATTTAGTGTAGATGAAACTTTGTGTTTTCACGTCCCACTATACATTTTTGAGAAACCCCACCTCCACTGGTACTCAGAACCCTGTCCTGGGTTTAAAAATTTGGGTTTACATTGTAGCCTAACAAAGAGCGGGAGAGAGCTGCTTTGAGGTAAAGTAACCTTTTTGATTTACTACTTGAGCTTAGATAGGGGAGTTTCTTGTACTGTAATTCTCATTGTTACTTGTAAAGCTCTGTCGTCTGAAATTCCACACTTCATGGATCAAAAGTTATCTTAAGTGTTTCCACACTAGACAGAATTTCAACAGCTTTGACATCACTGACAGTTCTAAGAGCAATCCATGTGGGTAAAAAGCTGGCCAGAGAAAGAATCTGGCTAAATATTAACAAACAAGAAAGAGTGCTCTGGCTCTGGCTTCATTCCAGCTCCAATCAGAGAAATACTCATGATCTCTTTTCTGCGTTACATAAAACTTCATCTTTGAAGTGTTTCACAAATATTAACTAATCCCCTAGTTACATTTTCTTCATTTCTATGTTCTTCTCCTGAATAGGAACTTGTTTGAGTTGGTGTTCCTTCAGAAGCACTGTTAGCCATAAGCAAATATCCAGTGACAAATTTCTTAAATGAAACTTCCATCTGAGGAAATTTCAGTTTGCCTATACAACATGTCTACATATATCTCTTTCACCCTGAGAAAAAAAAAAATCTATGAATGTTAATTTCTGACTGAAGTTAACACATCAAATAGAAGATATGTTAAGCATTTCAATACACTAAACATTTAGTTCCATTTTCAAAAGCAGTTTAGGTGCTTAGCTATGATCTTGCTAGCTCTGGTTACCAAGGTCACTTTTGAAAGCAAGTTGCAGGCTTGTAAATTAGGTGTGTTTTTTCATTGGTGTGCAAACCAAGCTACTGCGTTTAAGTTTTACCGCACAGTGCATATTCATGCCGATCTTACTCAAGGTCCTTCACAGATGTGAGCAGTCCCAAGCAGAACCAGAACACAGTAAGGTCTTTATTCAGTATTCTCTTAGGATATTTCACTTTAAATAGTATTTCTAATTCTGGGGTATTGATTCTTTATCTTTTCCTAATTTTTGGAACTAACCTTACAAGTTTGCAGTGGTTGGTTTTAAATTTCTGTGTTAGTACACATTTTTGATGGTCCAAAACTTAAAAATAGCCATATAGAATGCTTGTGTTCTGTGGTGTTGTTCCAAACACCTAACTAAGCAGCCTTTACTAGTTACAACTATAGTTTCTCTACTAGCGACTGGAGAGGAGCATACAGAAGTCTTCGCAGGAAGGGATGCATGTGATGCATTGGTGCTTGGTTACTTGGCCTTTGGATTTACAGGATTAGGGCCTCCCACATTAATTTCTGAAAGTCATCCCCTTGGGTGAGTACAAAAGGCCCTTGAAAACTGAGTATTTGAAAAAAACCAGACTGTCTGTAAGCAGAGTTAACTGTGTGCTATCTGTGGATCTGCTCATTCCTGTTATCATTCTGCTGCTGTTCCTCTTCAAGAAAGTAATCTTTGAAGCAATACCCTCCAGACACTGCTGCCTGCACTTTCCTAAATGGTTGATGTTGTGAAATTCTGCTTTCTTACCTGCCAGATGTGGTCGAGGTACTCTAATGATTAAAGTCCATTTCCCAGGCAGGAAAATACACCCAACGATCTTCATGGGCTCAAGCAACCTCTTCCATACCTTCTACACCTGCAGGAAGCCACTAGGTGGCAAGCTGGGCAACAGGATTCACATCCACAGCTCAAGAGTCCACTGAGCTTCCGTCACCCGTGATAACAAATGCCACCAAACTGACTCAGTGCAGAGATCACACACACGAGTGAAGAGCTGGTTCAAGCTAAGCCTGTGTATAAAAATTATTTTGAAAAGTGTCATGTTTTGACACTAGCCACAGTGTCATGCTTTGCATAGAGCTATAAATCTTCAATCGATCAATCAATTCCATAATTCAGGAACATGTTGTATTTCCTTTGATGTAGAATTTTGTTTAGACTTTCTACCATGTTCAGTTGACTTTGAAAATTTACCTTCTCCTACTAGTAACCGATCTCTGTCAATTTGTGCACTTTTTATTCTTGCTGTGATTGAGTAGTATCTGGGACTGCAGCCTATGATGCTTACAAAATGAAACTAGTACAGAATACTGTAGCGTGTGCTATCGCAAGTTTATTATGACTACTTCTGCTGTCCACTTTGGCTCTCCATAGAAAGTCTGAAGTTAAAGTCTCGATGCCTTGAAAAATAAGGATTAAGTGGCTGGAGCCAAACACCTGCAAATATTACCTATAGCTTACAGTGAATAATGTGGTTCACCAGTTCCACTTATCTTACCTAAACAAACCTGTGATAAGACTGAAGTTCAGTTAGCTGGAGATAGTAGCTTTTGGAGAATTATGTGAGAACTGCAGGATGGACTCTGACTGGTAGGAGCAGTCCCACTGCTTCCCAAACAAAGATGTTTCTTTTCGAGTTAGTCCTTTCTGGAAAGACAGATATTTTAGACAACAAACCCAAAGATTTACATACTAAATGCTTTCCTAAGTGAGAGAAGATTGAAAAAAGACCCAAAAGATAATGGTAGTAAGGCAGCTTTGTCAAGCCAACAGAGTTACCTCTGAGCCTTTTATATCATGCATATCCAAACACATCTTCTCACAATGGAGAGAAGGGTAAACTTGTAAAATGTGATGGTTTAAAACAGCTGAACAGATAGGTGATGCTTGACTTGAACCGTTACACTGACCTTCCAGCTGCCTTCCTCTCTTAAGCGGTCTGATGCTAATGGAGAATGAACATGTGCAGATGAAGCGAGGATTGAGCAGAAGATGCTGTGCTATACCATCAGTATGGCAAGCCTTAATGGACGGTTCTGGGCCTCCTATGCACAGAAATGGGCCTGGTAATATAAGATTTTGATAATGTGGCACTATGGCAGCAGTATATTTAGAGGAAAAGAGTAAATCAGCGCTCTTCAACTATCCAATCTCATAACTGAATACAAACAGTATTTTTCTGTCTGTTTTTTGAGCAGTGGAGTTTGAAGTTGTACATTCAACCGAGCAATCTGAAGAATCTCAGCAAAATGTCAAAGCCAAGGATAAATTTGAAATGTCAGCTGAAGATTTGACTGTCAGAGGAACAAGGCTGGAAGTTCGGCAGAAGTTAAAATCCAGGAGTTTATCATGTGCTCATCTATTAAAACCAAAAATCCCTTCTAGCATGGCAAAAATCCGCAATTATAATATTAAAGACTGATTTCTATGTTGGCAGCATGTTGCAGGTTCACGCTTGCTATTGACTTACTTTGACACCTGTATACCCGATCTAATTATCAGCCTCAGTTTTGTATGTCAAGATATTTGCAGCCAGAACAGAGAACAAACACCCCGTTTCATACAGCGAAGCCTAAAATAAAGGGTTAATCTGTGTACATTATGAGATTACAGTCCTCACTGTTAATACTGATTTATTTTAATTATATATGTTAAGATTTTCTTGCATCATGGATTTAGAAATGCCCAGTTAACACATAGGTAAAGCCTTGTGCCTTCAGGCAGGGCTTGCAGGACTTTAGCAGATATTTTGTTGAGAAACTGTAGATGTGATTTAAGTTTAGAACTGGGATGCCTCAACCTACTTGTCTTCTTCTAATTAACAATGCAACCGTTAATCCTGAGCAGCTATCTCTCTACTTGAAAGAAAGGGGTTTAAAAAGATTACGTCTGAGTCTGTATTGTTTCTCATCTTCTGTAGCTCTTTCCACTTGTTCAGAGAACCTGAAAGAGTATAAAATTAAATTTTTACTGTCACACCAGTGATTGTATTTTCCCTTGACAAGAGATTGTATGGACTTAAAAGCAGTGAGAAACACTGCTAGCATGTTAGAATCATATGCTCAGAATCATACAGATGTGTTGTAAGAAGTAAGTCTTAAAACAGATGAAACTAAAAGAAAACTTGAATGAGTTGTGATGTAACAAAGGATAGCTATGTAGTAATGAACATGCCAGGACACTAAAACAAGTAATCGGTGTATTTTTGTAGCATTTCCAGTAATGCTGAGCTGTCCTGGGATAGTACAGAGCTGAACTTTCCTATAAGTAAAGGAAATGCCCATGAAAAATTCAAGAAAAAACTTTTTATTGTGGGGATGGTCAAGCACTGGAAGAGATTGCCCAGGTGGGTTATGGAGTCTCTGCCTATGGAGATACTCAAAACCCAAATGGATGTGGGCCTGGCCAGCCTGTTCCAGCTGACCCTCGAGTTGAGGGCTTGCACTAGGTGATCTCAAGAGGTACCTTCCAGTCTAAGAGATTCTGTGATTCTGCAAGTGGTATCACTGGAGTGAAAAATACTTCTCAGTTGCTGCTAAACATATAAAATCTAGAAAGGATAAACGAAGGAAGAGAGCTACTTACCCATGAGTGTCTTTTTTTTCTGGAGCATTTTATTATAGAAATGCTTTCCTGAGACGCTTTGCAAAGAGGTGCTCTCTTCAGCACCTGATAATGTGGCGGTAATCCATTTGAGAATTTGAATAATTACGTTGTACTACCTGCTGAAAATGTTTTGCTTTAGTGCAAAGGTGCACTGATATTATAATCAGATGCTAAATCTGCAAGAAATTTCATGAGACGTTACTAAGCCAGTATAAGGCCTGAGAGACCTAATGAGTGTCTTTCTAAATCTTTTCATTACTTGAAAATCCCGTCATTTGATTCAACATTGTTCATGAGCCAGGACAACATGATGCACTCCCTTGAACCAGGCCCTGAATGAGCTCTTTCTGTAGCACAAAGCATAGTGGTTTCTAACAACTACAGGAATTTTGGCCCAGATCACACCAGTTAAAGCACTCGCTGGTTATTTCTAGAACTTAATGTATAAATTCCAATTTTTATAATAGCTATAGATTATCTTGAAAATTTTTTTATTACCCCCATGTTTAATATTGACCATATTATATGGAGATGCACAATAATTCGGTGGTATGAGATTCTGTGCACGTGTTAAAAGCAGTGTAAAAGAGCAATTTGTTCCATGATCTTTGTAATACTGCATCTGAACCTGGAAAACATTTCTCTTTATTCCTTACACCATGGGTGCAAACTGATGGGCTGCAGATTTCAGAAGTGCTTTTGTGTAGGTTTGTATGCGGGGTTTTATGGCTTTTGTTTGTTTGCTTGTTTGCTTGTTTGAGGGTTTTCTGTTTGTTTTTTTTTTCTTTTTTTTTTGGTGGTTGTTTGGTGCGGTGTCCCACTTACTCCCCCTCCCATGTCACCTGGCATGCCTGTTCATGCAGACCTCTCGCCAGTAATGCAGCTTTAATTTATTCAGTTTCCCTGAGAAACAGGTTTCCTTAAGTCAACTGTAGGTAAGGAAAGATGATAGCTGGGTTGTTTCATTTTATTTTACTTGTGGCAGAAAAAAAAGTAGTTCAGTCATTGTACATTTGTTTCAGAGTAGTTCTAAGAACATAGCAAGTAAGTAGGAAAATTAACAAAATATGCATAATAATAAATAATATTAACATATTGCTTGGATCCTGCATGGGGAGGTTGTGCTAAATACGGGTGTACTAAATACAGCGGGAAAATTCTCGTATATTTGTCTTACGACCAAAATATTTAACAAACTGGGCATTGATTCTTAAGAACTAGATGAGAAGAGTGGCAGCAAGGCACTACTGTGGATACTATTGAATTGTACAAAGAAAGGAACGCCTATAAAGAAGAGAATTCAGGCAGATCACAGAGTACTGAAAAAGTAAAAGAGGACATTATTTATTGTTGTTCTTATCAAAGGATTAAAAACCTGTTAGGTTGAGGAATAATATATAGATAAAGGTAAAAGGTCTACCCCGAGAAGGTCGAAATGGAGCGGTATTGCGAAGCGGCAGTGCAAGCGCTACCGGGAGTGGGGCCTCTGCCCAGAGCCAGTTCAAGCCACGGACGAGAGACAAGGCGGGGGACTTTCCTGCATCCCCGTGTTCAAGCCCACATTTGCCGACCGAAAGGCTTTTTTGTTTTGGAGTGGCAGTCGTAGGCAATACAGAAGAAAATTCAAATTCGTTACTGTTCGGGTTTAACCGAAGGAGTGCAAGTTACAGGGAAAGTGGATGAAAGGTGCCCACACGCAGAGCGATCCGCCCCGTTCCGTCGGTGGGAAGGGGGGCGTACGAGGGGCACGGCGGGGAGGGAATCTCTGGCGCCCGCCCCCCGCCTCCGGACTCGCTCTGCTGCCGCCAGTCAGGGCGGC
>VZTA01025307.1:121499-164942 GCA_013398855.1 Mohoua ochrocephala | reverse complement strand
GGGGCTGGGCGGCCTCGCGCTGCCGCAGCTCGGGCGCCGAGCACCGCACTGCCTCGGGTGGGCGCCGGGGCTGGACGGGCCGCTTTGCCTGGGCAGCGGGACGACGGCGCTGCGTTCTCCACGCCGTCCCGGGTTAGCGCGAAGGCACGGTCGTGGCAAGCTGAGGAAGCTTGTACGAGAGGAGATCGGCGCTCGCTCTTGTGAAAGGAGACTCGCCAATAGGTTCTGGGAATGCAGCTGAAAAAACGTGCCGTGTATACGGCTAAACTATTTTTTCCCACTTCGGTATAAACCAATGGCCCACACGAAGTAACCTGGTGATCGTACACCAGTATGGATTTGATGATGTGATTCTGTCGGGAACGTGATCATCTTCTCTCTTTGGCTGTTTTTGCACCTTTTTGGTTCTTATTCCACATTCTTTCCCTGGCATGCGGCCCTATAAGATACTGAATGCATATTTTCCTAGCTAAAAGCTTTATTTGGATGCTTAAATTTAAACAGGCAGTATTAAGGCTGTGTAAGTTAACTTGCATACTTCATCAGACCACCTTTGGGGGCTTTGGAGCATGTCTTGTCTTAAAAAATGGGAGAAGAAACCTCAAGCTACATGAGCAAAGGGCTCAGCTTTTCTGCAGCCTCTAGCCTTCTTGAAACAAAGTGAAAATAATAGTACATTGTGAAAGGCTGCGTTTAGTGGGTGAATTCAGAGAATGAGGGCAGTTATGAACAGATGTTTCTGCAAACATTATATATAGTTATACTTGGGACTTAGATTTTTATACAAGTAATTTCTGACCACTTGGGAATCAACCAAGCTGTGTTGATTCCATGAGCAAAGTCTAACTTACTTTTTGTCCAGTAACAGCTTTGAACCCGATTGTGTTTCCCACTAAGTAGTGCATTTTAAATATGAACATACTCTACTGTTTTTCATTTGTGTTGTGGTCAACAGGACAAATACAGACCCGAAACAGAGGCATTTGAAAGGTCTTTGTTAAATTGAATCTGTAACATACAGATTGATGGTAGCCAAATGCTCTCAAAAAAATGAAAGCCGGACTGTGTTTGCCTCTATTCTGTGAAGGGGTTTTTGGAGGCAAGCATTATAGCTCTTCATAAGTGAAGTTTCTGTGTAAGGACAGTTTTTAATTACAAATTTTAGAAATGATAGTCAGAGATTAGGAAACCCGTGTTGTGAAGTAATCATACTGAAAAACAAAGAAAACAGTCCTTTCGTCAATATCTGTGCTAAAGAAAGCTGTGGAGGAGTCACGAGTGTTTCATTTTACAATGATGAGAGCTCCAAAAGAGATGAAGATTTGGACTGCCTAGAAACAGCAGCAGAGCTGACTTTAAGGATTCTGTCCCGCCATGATGACGGCTGTCAAAATAACAATGAAATAAATATATTGCTCCTGTCTAGGAAAAGGAAATGTGCATCAGGCAAAACAAGATTTGGGGTTTATTTGTCGTTTCTTTGCGAGCAGCTGCTTCTCCCTCCTTCTCCCCTTCCTTTCTTCACCAAACCCCAGTGAACAAGTTACAGCAGAATAAATTTATGTTCCGTGGTTGGCAAGTCAGGTATGAGCGGGCGAAGAAATCAGATTTTACCTTCACATTTTTGTGTGTTTGTTTGTGGGTTTTGGTTTTTGATATTTTGGCTTTTCTTTCCCTCTGTAAGCTTACATGCTTAATGGTCAGAGGGTTATTTCTGTAGGGAAGCAGTAGATAAAAGTATTATAGAAAAAGTTGTACAGCTGCCAGGGATGGTGGAAAATGATGAGTAATACTTTTTTGATTAATTTTTTGTGCCAAATTAGCGAGGGACTGAAAAACAAATGTTTTAAATGCAATAGAAAACAGTATTTCAACTTAAGAGTAGCTTTGATACCAGAAGGGATTGTTAGTTATTACTAGTCACAAACTGAATGAGTCAGCAACACAGTAGAATTGCTAAAAAATATTGTGCAAATCCAGCGAGATGGTAGTTTAGGCTTAACTGAGGTGTCCACTGCACTGATATTTTGGCAGAGCGAGGGAAGGTTGGCTGCGGTGTGTTTGCTTCTCTCCACTCAATTAAAAACACAAGCTGTCTGAGGAAAATTCACACAACTCAATTTAAGCAAAAGCATGGCATAAACCGAGGAAGAAGGATGTTAGGATGTTAGATGGATTCAGCAAATACAGCCTTAAGAAAGAGAAGACTCCCATTTGTCCCTTTCTATCTTCATCTCCTGTTTTGACCTGTTGCTTTTGAACACTTTGCTCCTCAAAGGCAGTAGGAGCAGTGTGTGTGTTTGCTGTAGTCTAATCTCCATTAAAACAGCTGTAGGAATATATGTTCTTTCTTGATCTGTGCTATGTCCTGTACTTGAAAATCTGTCAATGTACTGTGTTGCTGTGTATAGTCAAAAAATGCTCTACAGAAAACAAGTCTCTAATAAAGTAAAATAATAATGCAGTACACCATTTGGGGGCAAAGTCAATCAACTTTAAAATGGTTTAGCTGCTTATTATCTGTCAGGGAAGACCGAAAACACTGTTGGTAGCTGTAACAGCTACTTTAATCACTGTTTAATCAGGGATGGCTTAATATTCATGACTTTCCTTCTGACCACTCTTGTTTTCCAACAGCAGATCCTCTCTGCTGTCTGCTGCTTAATTCATAATCTGTATTTTATCTTAGATGTATGCGTTTGGAGCTCTTTGTGGCAAGTCTAACTCTTTCTGGTTCTTTGTGTATTAAAATATCTTTTAGTTTGTGGCTCTTGTTCTTCTGATTTTGATTACTGCAGCATCTTTTTCTCCACCTTTGACATAGTCTTGCTCAATTACATTCATAACAAGTTGGCAAAAATTGTTTTGCTGATGAATTTCATTACTTCTGTCTCAAAGGAACATTTTGTCAATTGGTTGTACCTGGATAGATGTTTTCTGATACTCTGGGGAAAGAGATGTGGGATGGAAAGGAACAATTATTGTTTTCATGTCTCATATCTTAAGCTTAAATTGTAAACTTTGTGCCCAAGATCTCTCTTTCCCTTCCCCAGCACAGAAATGCTGAAAGCGTAGTAGAGTTGTGGCCCTTGGTTGGTTTTTACGGGTACAGTGGTGAGGCCAGTAGTAGAACTGGCTTACTAGTTTTGTGTGAGTGGAAAAACGGAGAGGTTTCTCTTCAGCACTGAGTGGACTGGGCCTGTTAAAACCAACTGAAGTTTTGGGGACTGGTTTCTCAGTAAGGGCCTTGCTCAATTTGGCCCTTAGTGTTGCCTTTCTTAAATGACCGAGAGTGGAATAGACCTTCTGTTGTTTGGGTGTTTAGCACAAGACCTAGAAATCTAAGATGTCCTTTTGGGAGCACTTCTGTTTCTGCTCCCAGAAGGAATGGACTGGGTGAAGTAATCATCTCTTCTGCTTCAGTGTTAGGTGTTGCATAATTCCACAGTTACTCCACAGATCTGAATCGAGATTACTGCTGAAGGAAAGAAGGGTGAAAGAAATCAGGCAGCCTCTGTGGTGTTATGTTCTGGCAGAGCTACACCTCAGCTGTGCAGACCCCAGCTTCTGCACGCACACCCCAGCAACCTCAGGCAGCTATGGGAAAGTGTTACCTTGCCTGAGCAATGTAATGTGTGGATGGAAGAGGGGCCCGTTTCTTGCTCAAAAGCATCAGGAAGTCCCGAAAGAGGCTGCAAAACAATGCCCAAATGAAACATCTTGGGTTGGAAAAACAGCCATTAAGTGCTCATCAGAGAGTACCCATTAGTGCTGTATTTTGGAGAAGACGATCAACCACCAGCGGCACTTAAGCAATGGGCCTGCGTGCCACGATGTAGTGTAATACCTGATGGAAGTCAAACTTCAGCTCTTTCGTAACAAACTTTTTCCTTCAAAGTTATTAAGGCAGACTTGTAGTTGTTTGAATGCCTAGTTTTCTTGGTGTTTTTTACTTGTTTAAAATCCCACACATAAAAGAATATTTTGCCTCTACTTACCAGAAGGATTATTTAAGAAAGTACTGTTAATGGTTGCTATCTCTTTGGTTCCTGCAGCCATACTTTTATTTATTTTTATATTAAAAAAACCCCACCGTATATATGGGTATTTGCCCTAGTCCTTTAACTTGTCTACTTAGGATCTAAAATTATAATCTGAATTTAGCTGAAACATCGAGTTAACTTGCCTCCTCTCTACTTAGTTGTTAATATATTTCTACTGTAATCGAAAATAAAGGAGTGTAATATATGGTGCTGTGGTCTGACACAGGTGTCCTGCCATGCTGCGTTATGCAGCATGATGCTCTCTTGTGGTATTTGAGATTGGGGTCTTGAATGCAAGTTTCTTGGGACAACAGCTGAAGTTTTTCATCCTGTCTGTATTCCAGATCTGTTCTGCCAAATCATATCTTAAAGCACCACCCTCTATCATGTGTAGTCAGTTCCACATTCACAGTTCTCTAAACAATGGGGCAGTGCAGGGTCCACTTAGGAAACACTCTGGATGTAAAACTTCTTTGGTGTTGACATTTAAAATGATGCTAAATCGTACTGTAATCTTTGTGCTTGTTTTCTCCGCTGTGTGTGTATGGGGGGGTTGTTTGGTTTTTGGTTGGTTGGTATGGTTTGGGTTTTTCGTCAGGGTTTTGTTTGCTCAGAGTTAATTGGGGGGATTCAGGGTTGTGTTGTTTATTTTGGAGGGAGTGGTTTGATGCAATTTCGTAGTTTTGTTTGTTTGGGGTTATTTTTTTTACACGTCCAACAAATCTTTTGATTATTGATTCTTAAGTTAGGATTTAACTTTGGAATGATTGTAGAACTTGTTTTGCTACCTGTTAGGTTTGCCTTGTAATTATGTATTTTACTATGTGTATTTCATAATTTCTCCACCCACCTCTGCTCCAGCATGTTAATCTTTCTTCTCTGCTGACTTCACAGAGGCTCTGCATTTAGTAGAGGTAGACTTACTCATTTTCTGGTTGTCATGTAGAAACTGGTGGTTCTCAGAGCCTGATGCTCCTTCAGGATCGTTTTGTTCATCCTTATCAAGCCCGTGGATCTTATGGTCCATTTGATTCGTTGGGATATCTTTTTTTTTTTTAAGAGTAGAGACTCCATGGGCTGTTCCTGTGTGGGTGTTCCTGCAAATACGCTTGTTTGTCACAACATGTCAGGAAGACAAGACACATATACGTTCCTCTGTGTGAAATCTTACTAGCCTTACTGCTTTGTGGATCTCAGCAACAGGGTGAAGTTAAGAGATGGAGGACGTGGTGATTGCAGGCATAGCAGGAAAGCTGCCAGAATCTGAGAACTTGCAAGAGTTTTGGGAGAACCTGCTTAATGGAGTTGATATGGTCACAGAGGATGATCGGAGGTGGAAACCAGGTGAGTGCTTATTGTCCCTCCTTTTGGAGCCCTGAGTTCTGAGTGTTTTAGAGGAATTATCCTATGAAAAGAGAATTTATGAGATCAAAACCCTGCCAGACCCAAATTAACTTCTGATAAATTATCGAGAAATTCAGTAACGGAATACTTTCATGGAAGTCTCACACAATCCATTTTATAATGTTATGTCCTATGCAGTAGCAGCTAATAAATAATATGTAGCTTACTTTCAAATAAAAGAGCATTCTGACAGAGCAGCTAGGCAACGTTAATCCTGTACCTGCTCTTGATAGCTGTGACAGTAAGACAGCTCTGACATTTTTCTGGGTTCAGAAGTAGCACAGGGATTCCAGTCGTGTGGTGTATGACTTTTTACAATGTTCCTTTTTTGTCCGATTGTCCTTTTGAAGTGTTTGGCACATGTCTACCCAATTCAAGCTAGTGATTTGCAGAAGTCAAAAGCAGCTTTTGTTTTTCTTCTAACTGGTGACTGACCGGAACCACTGATTTAGACTACATGTGCTTGGTACAACTTGCCAAAGCAAAAATAGTTAAACCAGATAGAAGTCTTTTGCTGCTATATCCAGGAGAGTCCTAAAAGTTACAATTGTTTTTGTTAATGCAGCATTCTCATTTCCAGATGAGGCAGGTCAGTAGATACTCATGCAGCCCTCTGGGTACTGCACAGGGGAGTGAGGTTTCATGTATAATTGAAAATCAGCTATGGTCATTCTGGTCATTCTGTACTGTGTCTCTCAGCTTGTAGCTGCTTCACCGTTGATGTATTTTGTGACTCAGTGTCAAATTTTTCTTCACAGGAATTTATGGACTGCCCAAGAGAAATGGAAAGCTCAAGGACATAAGCAAATTTGATGCATCTTTTTTTGGGGTTCACCCCAAACAAGCTCATACAATGGATCCTCAACTTCGCTTGCTGTTGGAAGTTTCTTACGAAGCTATTTTGGACGGAGGTAAGTAGATGAATGACTGAAGAGGGAGAATTAAGCTGTGTTGTCTCTGCGTAACAGGTGCGGACGTGCACGTGTGTGATGAGAGCTCTAACAAGGGAAAGCCATCACATTGGAGAGGAGACCCAAGACATGGTACAAAGGTTACCAGATCCCAGTATAAGGGTTAGAACAAAGCTGTTTTCTCTGGAATGCAAACCAGGAAATCGGTGCTGACTGCCAGTAAATCTGTACCTGCATCATACGGTACAACCAGTATGACAGAATCACATTAACAGTCAACAGTTCTAGAGCTTTTCTGTGTTCTGCTCTACCCTAATATTCCATAATAATTCCTTTGTAAAAGGAAAAGAAGGATGGCTTGATTAGAATTCTCATCTGTGATCTAAAAGAATGACAGATGGCCTGATGTATTTCTGTCTGTTGGCCGGATTCTTGGAAAACCTGTAGCAATTAATCTGTTTCTATAGAAGGTTTTCCTAGGAAGTGTGCTTTCAGAAACAGGAGCCTCTCTCTTCTATCACTGCCAGTATCTTGATATTTTGAGTCACTTATCCACTGAGCCAAGAAATTTATTCTTCATGTTAATTAGTTTCATGTCAGAACATAAGCACATGAGGAAGAAGTTGGAACCAGCTCGCTAGTATCGACTAGTTACGAATTGAAAGAGGGCAAGTTTAGGTGAGATATGAGGAGGAAATTCTTTATTGTCTGGATGGTGAGATATTGGAACAGGTTGCCCAGGGAGGTTGTGGATGCCCCACAACCCTGGCACTGTTCAAGGCCAGGTTGGATAAGGTCTTGAGCAGTCTGGTCTAGTGTAAGATGTCCCTGCCTGTGGCGGTGGGGGTTAGGACTAGATGATCTTTTAAGGTCCCTTCCAACATTTAACATTCTGTGATTCTGTGACTTACTGAAACTAGCTTTTGCTTCTCTGCTTCTGAGCCTCTGTCTGGAGATTGAATATTCTGTTTGTCTCCAGGACGCCTGAAGCACAGAGAAGAAACAGCAGAGATTTCTGACAATTGACCTCGCTGTGTGGTTTTTTTAGAGCAAAGTTGTTTCTTGTTCTGGTTGTTGGCTATTTTTGTACTTAAGAATTCTCATTTCTGTCTTGTACTCCAGATCTGGGCTGGAGATAGATATTGATGTGCTCACATGACATTCCAGGTGCTGTGATTTTTCTCCCCTTCAGTCTGCTCCTTTTCTCTGTATCGGAAGTTAGCTGTTAGCTTCTCTTGTCAGCATTTGTACTTTTCATAGTCCGTGCACTTTTTTACACAAGACTCTAGCAAAGCCCAGCTAGGCTGAAAACCTGTGTCAGGGCACTGTATGTTCTGGCCAAAAGTCAATACCAAACTTCTGATGGACTCCGAAGAAAGACATGTAAGGTCGGCAGTTGAAACAGATAAAAGGTTATTAGAGGTAAGGGAACAGTGCTGCCGGAAAGGGACAATAAGTAGTTTTGGCTGAACTGGCGCCAGTGTACCTGATATCTCCCCAGTTTGCCCCTCATTATGTTTACTGTAATCTACTTTCCAATCCCCGTAGGTATTAATCCGGCCACCCTCCGTGGCACAGACACAGGTGTATGGATTGGTGCCAGTGGGTCAGAAGCTGCCGAAGCCCTTAGCCAAGATCCAGAAGAGCTTTTGGGATACAGTATGACTGGCTGTCAGCGTGCTATGCTTGCCAACAGGATTTCCTACTTCTATGACTTTACAGGTAAGTGCCCCCCAAACCTGTTGATGCTGATCAGCAGTTGCAATTTCAACGTGATTGTACCGCGGTTGCTGTAGAGGACTGGGATGGATATGATGGCATAGATCCCTTTTGGAAAGAGAAAATAGCGTGTAACTGTTCTAAGGAGGCATATGAGAAGTAAAAATATAGTGACCATATGATATAAGACTCCCTGTAAGGCTTTATAACTCAGCTGCTGCTGCTGCTGCTGGGCATAGCTGGTGTTCATCTGAAGGATGGCAATGTCAGGAAGCCTTTATAAAAAGGTCTTGGTCCTTTCTGGCCTTTAGACTGCTATTTGGTATCAAGATATGTGGAAGTCGGCTAGACCAGAGATAAACTGCTACTGACTGTAGCAGTTGGCTTTTTTTTGACTAAAGTGGAAGAAGTAGGAGAGCCGCAAAAATGATGTGATTGAAGATATAGGTATGATTCAATCCATGTACAGTATTGAAGGGAATGGAGAGGTGGAAATTGATCTGAATTGCAGCAGAGAACAGAGAGAATGGCAAGGGTAGCACCAGAAAGGGCAAGGGATTTTTATTGATGAGAATGGGTAATTAGATGGGACCTGCCTGTAAAGCTGTGCTCTCTTTTTGATGGAGAGACAGAATTTTTAAAAATGCCCTTAAAGCAAATCTGTTCACAATTTTTTCCCATCTTTCTCATGCCTTACCTTGTAAGTAGGCAGAGATGGTGGTTCTGGTCTCCCATTGCATCAGGTTTATCTGCTGTGTTCTGAAGCAACTCTTACTTAACATTGTTTTTAATACGTTTCTTGTAACCCCGTCCTGTAGTCTTTGGAGAAGAATCTAGGAAATTAAGGTTGTTTTTGTTGGCTTTTTTTTTCCTTATGTTTCTTAAGGACCAAGCCTAGCTATTGACACAGCCTGCTCCTCTAGTCTCGTTGCTCTGGAAAATGCTTATAAGGCAATTCGTCATGGGCAGTGCAGTGCAGCCCTAGTAGGAGGAGTCAACCTCTTGCTGAAACCCAACACATCTGTGCAGTTCATGAAACTGGGTATGCTTAGTCCTGATGGTGCCTGCAAGGCTTTTGATGTTTCAGGTAAGGCATAAGTACAAAAGCTTATGTTGTGTGAGAGTAACTTACTGTACAGTCTGTGACCAGCTACTCTTTCAATACAGCAAAGAGCTAGCCTTGTAGTTGTTCCAAGGTACACTGTTTGGGACATACCCTGGACCTGATTTATTTTGCATGGTCCAATGAACCTGGAAAACTAACTGTGGGGAAGAAACTACCACCATATGGTTCATCCCTCTGCCTCTGGGGAGAAAAAAATAGCTGTCTCTTTATGGAAAATTTCTGTTGTCATTTGTGATGAGCACTGTCTTTCTAGGACATGAAATTTTCTTTAAAAGAAATAGGTATGTCATATTCTCAAAACAGTCTATCGTAAGCGGTAATCTTACTGCATAGCGTTTGGCAACATTTTGCAGAGCAGAAGCTGTGACTCGTTCTTTCTCTGCTCTCAGGAAATGGATATTGTCGCTCTGAAGCTGCCGTTGTTGTTCTTTTGACCAAGAAATCTGTGGCAAAGAGGATCTATGCCACAATAGTAAATGCTGGAATTAACACTGATGGCTTTAAGGAGCAAGGTAGGTCTTGAGCTGCTGAAAAGTGAGATATCTACATAACTGTTCAGTTTAGAGTCTTTGCCATGACAAAAAGGTCTGTTGTAGAGTTCTTCTTTAGATGTGTGAATGTTTTTTGGTATTTGAGGTTTTTTTTTTTTTTTCGTTTTCTGGTTTTGATAATGCAAAGTTCAGGACCCTCTTTTTTAAAGAAGTTAAAGGAGAGAAGCGGTGGTTTCTACTGAAGTAACAGCAATGTTCTCTTGCTAGTTTAGCATTCCTCAGGACATCTCTGCAGTAACTTCTGCACTGATGGTAGAAATGTAGGTACAGTGTTATAACTGTAAAGCTCTTACCCTACTGTTGTCTAGCTTCTCCTGCCCTCCAGCTGTGGAGACACCAAGCTTCACATGTTTTGCTTAACCTAGACATCTTCTAGTATTCTATTAGCCAGTATCTTTCCACCCTAGTCTAACTCGTTGCTTTAGGTTAATTTCTGGATCCTCTGCTCTTCTTACAAAGAGCCTGAGAGGCTTATTGTGTTTGGTGCTAAGGACGTGGTGAAAAGGTCTTTAGTTTAGTTTGGGGGGGGAGGGGGGGACTTGGCAGCCCAAAGCAAATGAAAGGATGCTAAAATCAGAACAGGAAGCACTTGATAGGAGAGTGAAATTAACGGCAATTTTGATCCTAGGTGTGACATTCCCATCTGGAGAAATGCAGCAGCAGTTGGTCAGATCTTTGTACAGGGAATGTGGTATCAAACCTGAAGAAGTGGAGTATGTTGAAGCTCATGGGACAGGCACCAAGGTCAGCATGGTCCCTAAGAGATTGTTTTCTTCCCTTGCATCACTTGCCACACTTTTCCATTAAATTATTCTTTGCTTTCCCAAAGTGAAATCTTTTTGCCTTCTACCAGTTAGTAGAATATGTTCTGCTTCACTACTTTTGGATTTTGCCCAAACACCATAATCCTTCAGATTTCTCTTTTGGGGTGTGTTTTGGAAGTGCTGGCTAATAGCCATTCTGATTCTCTTCATACTAGGTTGGAGATCCACAGGAAGTAAATGGCATTGTAAATATCTTCTGTAAGTGTGAGAGGGAGCCACTGTTGATCGGATCAACCAAGTCAAATATGGGTCATCCAGAGCCTGCCTCAGGGCTTGCTGCATTAGCCAAGGTAACGGGGCTTGAGAAGAAAAATTAGGGAAGGTGGGGAACACCAGCGTGTGGGGTTTTGTTTGGTTGGTTTAGGGAAAATCTGCATTGATTCAGGGTAAAATGTTCACTGATAGTGATAAGAACTCACGTGTTTCTCATTAACTACTTGCTTCACATGCAAATATTTTTAAAAGCTCAGGTGGCTATCCCGCAAACCACCGAATGCTCAGGTGGCCCTCTGCTGTGTGCACACACGCCTCAGTTCCCGCTTCCTACTGAATTCTATAGGAGCATAGCTCCGGTCAGAATAAAGGCTTCGGGATTCTTTTGTTAATCCTTTTTGATTACTTTGTCAATCCTTACACTGGACCTTCCAACAGAACTCTGCTGCAAGTCGTTTGGGTTTGAGGCACACACACGTAGAGGGATTTAGATGTTTGGAGTAGTTGACAATGACCAAAGATGAGAGGCAATGTAGGCTTTCAGTGCCAAAAGAGCAGCTGATCCTTCTGGCTTTCTGTCAGGGATGTATCATCTCTTCCTCTTCTCTCTTAGGATGGCAAGAAGCCAGGTGAGTTCTTTGGGATGAGGCTACCAGCATGAATAACTGTCTGTCTTAGCAACCAGCCTGCTAACTACTGCTGTAGGCAGACAGTCATCTATTGGCTCTAGCTGCTAAACTGCTTAGCAGAGAGCTAGCTAATGTTCACACCTGCTTGTTAAGCCTATTGCCATAGAACCATGCAAACTAAAGTCACGTACACTGCCACTGCTAGAATTGTAGACTCTTCAAAGTGGTTACTTGTGACCCAAATACAACTTACTGTGAACACCCTCATCTGCATGACGATAGCAGTGTCCGTCTCTCTGTAGAGAAAAGTTTAGGGGTTTTTTTAGCGCCTTTATCTCTGACTGACACATTCTTCATAGAAGGAATGATAACTTAGTCATAAAATAAGCTTCTCAATCCATACTGGGTTGTATGGAACAAACAGTTTGTTTAGTGTGGTTCTGTGATCCGTCAGGACAGGATCATAACTTTGAGGTACTGTTGCCCCCACCTCTGCACCAAACCCAGTGTTTCTTAGACAGTAACTTTCTCAGGAAGTCTACAGTTTGTGTAAATGTTTTCTTCTGGAATTCCATAAAATACTCCTATGTGAGGTGTCAGGAAATTAGATCTTGAAATTATCAGATTTCAGACTTGAAGAGAATCTATTAATTCTATGGATAGGTAGGAATGAAACTAAGGCTTGCCAAGGCCTCTTCAGGCAAATTCTGGTAAGGAAGGGAAAACTCACCTGCATCTTTGAATTATTCAGCCTGTCTAATCACTTGCTGTGCAGCAAAGACAAAGCTTTTTGGTGGCACTGGTGGTATGTTCACTGTACTGTGCTCTCAAACCTAGGTAGAAACCATGGAAAAACTTAAAGTACAGTATGAATCAGTGTAAAGCAACAGCACATTCAATGTGCATAGTATTGTAGGTGTAGGACAGTATGCATGAAAATACTTAGACTACAGCTTTAAACATGTTGACTGTGAGTTGAAATCGTATATTTATGCCAGTTGTTCTCCCAGGTAAGCTGCCATGTCTGATAGTCAGCTTGGAAGAACAGTTCCCAAGCCAGTATATCTCTCTGACCATTCTGGGGTGATGAAGGAACTGTCAAACATACAGAGCACACTCTGCAGCTGACCTTGTAGTCTGCAGTTTGCTGGGCTTGTTCCACAGATGAATGTGGGCTTGGTCAGTCATGAGCTGTATGTAGAGAGAAGCTACTAAGAGGAGGGAGCTCTTGCTTTTTTTGGCACACATATTTTGTTCCTCACGTTGTTTCAGTACTTTCCTTTGGCTCTGCCAGTTCTGACCAGTCTGCTGTTTCTGCTTTTTTGAATCAAGAAGACAACAAATGGGTGTAAAGCAGCGAGCAGACTTCTTTACCAGTGCTTCAACTTGATTCTTTTGCAGCAAAGCAAGAAATAGAAGCATTTTGTTGTGATAAGGAAGAGGATTTGTGACTCTTTGTGACTGGGGAGGGATGAAGGGGAATGTGATAGAGGGATGGGATCTGAAAGGGGAAAAAGATGATGTGATAGTCTTAGTACCTAGGCTGCTTTTCCAGCAAGACTGCATGGCTTGCCGGTTAGAGTCTGGAAGCTAAACCTAAGGCTCAACCTCTGCTGACTTCCTGCATGGTCTTAAAATTTGCCTAGGTGACGCAGTTGCTACCTCAGTAACATCAACAGTTCTATTCTCTGAAATGTCCCTTTATCCAAACATAGAGAACTGCTTCAGAATATGCTACATGGTCATTTGTAGTAAAATAATAACAACAAAAGAATGCTTGTCGTGAGACAATGTGGAGCACAGAACACTCTGTTTTTCTTTCAGGTCATTCTCTCTCTGGAACATGGGCTGTGGGCTCCAAATCTTCATTTCAATACCCCAAATCCAGATATTCCTGCCTTACAAGATGGCTCTTTGGAGGTAGTTTGTAAACCAACACCAGTGAGAGGTGGCCTTGTCAGTATCAACTCTTTTGGCTTTGGAGGTGCTAATGCTCATGTCATTCTGAGGCCAAATAAGAACAAATGCCAGCCTCTGGAGAATTGTAACATGCCAAGACTGGTTCAAATTTCTGGCAGAACCCAGGAAGCTGTGGAAACACTAATTCAAGAGAGCAGAAAACATGGAGGATGCAGCCCATTTGTAAGCCTGCTCAGCGATATCTCTGCAGTTCCTGTGTCCTCCATGCCCTACAGGGGCTACACATTGGTTGGCACTGAAAGTGACATAAAAGAGGTTCAGCAAGTTCAAGCATCTGGTAGACCACTCTGGTACATATGCTCAGGTAGGTGTCCAGGCTTTTCCATTCCTCTGTAGATCTGGGGCTTGAGCCAATTGTATTCTGTGCTCTAATGCTATTTTACAGTGTAGCGTGAGGAAATATTTTGCAACTCTGTGACATGTCTAGGAGTCTTGTGTTTTCTGTATTTTATTAAAACCTTCCAACTTAACTGTCTTCTGACTGTAGCGAAGTCCAGCAAAATAGAAATGGTGCCTAATTTTAGAAGCATACAATGTTTTGCTCTTAGTTAGAATTCTTTAACTGCCAGAGGAAGCGTGCCGTGTCTACTCCTGTTTCAGAGTATTACTAAAGCTCACTTTCTCCTTGCCTTTCCCGCAGGCATGGGAACACAGTGGAAAGGCATGGGCCTGAGCCTTATGAAGTTGGATCTGTTTCACCAGTCTATATTGCGCTCAGATGAGGCTTTGAAGAACACAGGCCTGAAGGTCTCAGACCTGCTGCTGCAAGCAGATGAGAACACTTTTGATGACACTGTCCATGCATTTGTTGGACTAGCTGCTATTCAGGCAAGACTCAAAGGGCTAGTGGAGGGGGGGTGGTGGACTCAATCCACATAAGCACCTTCTGCTAATGTGTCTGTTTGGCTGATAACATTTTATACCGATTAATGGAAGCTTATTTTGTGTAATCAGCAAGTGGCAGCTATTAGAAATACCTCTCTGAAAGGAGGGAGTATGTTGTGCCCTTGACAGTTTTGGGCTTCGCCGCTTACAAGTACATAACAAACCTTTTCGTACAGACATTCTTGGCCTTACCGCTTTTTTCTTACAAGGCGTTTGGACTAATATTGGTCTGAACTGATTTGCGTGTGTATCTGTGTGTATGTGGCACGGTTTCTTCCTTCAAGAGACAAAGGAATGTGTTTAAGTTTTATGCAAATGTTTGTGCCAAGGAGCAAGGTTCCATTTAATGTCTTCTAAAATTTGTTCTGCAAATAAACTAAGTCAAGCTGAATGAAGTCTCTTCTTGATTCTGAGTGTCAAAGTGGGATTCATGGTTTCTTAATAAACTGGAGGCCATGTTTTTAAAGTGATCTGGAAAGCTGGTCTTGCCTCTTACTTTGTACAGACACATTCTTGACAGCCCTCGTATTGTTAGAAATATTTTCTTAGTGGAAAACTACATTGTGAAGAGGCCCAGACAATACTGGAGTTGCATGATGATTCTTGGGATTGCTTTGAAAGGAGGATGGAGCTGCAGTTGTTGGGGGGGAAAAAAAAGCAGTGAAGCCAAGAATATCTGTACCAAAAAGTTTATTACGTACTTGCTACTGCTGTGTACCTTTGAGGCCTGACACCTGCTTACTCTGGCACGGAATCAGTAATCTTCCTTCTGCTTGCAGATTGCTCAGATTGATATGCTGAAGGCTGCAGGTCTGCAACCCGATGGGATTTTGGGCCACTCAGTGGGAGAACTAGCTTGTGGCTATGCAGACAACTCCTTAAGTCATGAAGAAGCCATTCTCGCCGCTTATTGGCGGGGGCGATGCGTTAAAGAGGCCAAACTGCCACCAGGAGGAATGGCTGCAGTTGGTAGGTACACCCTTACCAAAAGAGTGGTACAAGAAAGTGCATCTGATCTCTGTTGTATGCCATTGGGATAAAATGGGTCTCTGAAACTATCATGTCTGTAAAATCTTGGCCACTGTTGCCTCTTCTTTGTTTTCTTCTGATGTAGAACAGGTTATTAAATATTTAAGTTGATACAGTGGTAGTGATCTCTGTCCTGGAATACATCGGGATTTTGGTAATCCATCCAAAATTTAAGTGGAAATGGAGGGATTTATTATCAGGTGACCAATGACATGCCTGATAAATAATCACCTTGAAACGAGGTGAAAATGTAAAGCACTGAGGTTTTTGGTTCTTGATAGATATATATCATACACACACAGATGTATGTGTATCTATCTATCTATCTATATATATATATAGTATTTTTCTTATAAAGGAGACTTCTGATTGTCGGCAAGAGTAATGAGATGTGAAAACAGTAAGCCACTGTTACGTAGTGGGCAGCTGGCTAGTGGAATTTACTATGGACTAATAGCACTTAGGCATAAGCTTTCTCCTGAACAAGCTTTGCTTTGTGTTTGTGTAAGTCATATAGTGTTGCCCACTGTCGGGTAAAATTTTGGACCCAGCAGTTTTGCTTTGTGGTGCGGCTTTATAGTGACTTACATGTTTAAAAGTAAAATTATTATTGGTAGTCCTGTTGTTCTTCTGTTTCTTATTGGATGTAGTGGTCAATTAAAACCTGAAACACTTAGGAGAAAAGCTGTTGCAGGTATAATGCCGTATATTGGACTAGATCACTTGTTATAATCCCAAATTTCTTAATTTAAGTAATGCTACAAAGGACTACCTATCTAATTTAGCTTTTTTTGCCCTTGAGATTAAATAAATGACACTCTTATCACAGAATTTGGAGTGCTGCATATAGTATGTTTTTGATAATCTGCTGTCGAGTTAAAGTTCTTCCTGTGACTTGTATCTGTAATGTATGACCAGATGCTTCATATGTTAACCTAGCATGCCACTAGAGTTACTGATTTCTATGGATATTATGTGTCTCTCAGCAATCCAAGCTAGAACAGGGAAGAGAACACGTGAGCTTGACTCCTAGAAACTAAGGGCAACATGAGGCAAAACAACCAATTCTGTAGCTTCTTTGAAAGTGTGGGGGTTGCCCCCACCCCATTCTTAATGGGATGGTGCAAAGATTTGGCCTTCTGTTCTTGTGTTAAGCATAACTGTGATAAATGTCATGTTAAAGCTCTAAGGTAAATATTCTTAGCTTTTGCAGAATTGTTTTTAGGGGAAGGGGGAGACACCCATCTATCTCTTGCAAGTTCTTCCCAATTTTACAAAGTGCTGAATTGAGTACAGTGGCTGTGCAGTTAAGATTGCCTCCTCTTATGAGGCTCATAGCCAGAAACACTTTTGTTATCCTGTGGTCTTCCTTCTGCAGGTCTGACATGGGAGGAGTGCAAACAACGCTGTCCTCCAAATGTGGTACCAGCCTGTCACAACTCTGAGGACACTGTCACTGTTTCGGGGCCTCTGGTGAGCATGGAACCGATACAGTGCATACCAGGATTGTGAGTGGGACCTGTGAAGTCCAGGTTTGAAGAAAGCATGACGCTTAATTAGCGTTCAGCTGCTTGCAAAGGGGAGCTGGATTGAAGTGGTGGAGTGGGCATAATACTTTGTATAAATTTACACACTCAAATACTCTGTGAGAGAAAGCGATGTTAGTGCCACAGTAAGCTAGTAGTAAAATATCTCTTATATCCATGGGCATAGAGGAGGATAAATTGCAAGACTGAGAAGGGCAATAACCTCATCCCAGCTGTGGCTCCCTTTAAATGGCAACTGATGAAGGGGACGGAGGGAGTACAGTGGCTCGTACAGATCCCAATTATTTTGTGAGCTTTTCTCTTAGTTCACTTATATTCCTCTTCTTAGGACTCTGTGAATGAGTTTGTAGCCACACTGAAGAAAGACGGTGTGTTCGCAAAGGAGGTGCGCAGCGCTGGCGTCGCATTTCACTCCTATTACATGGCGTCTATTGCACCAGCACTGCTCAATGCGCTGAAAAAGGTAATATTGCCAAACTGTGGCTTGCATGGCTTATGCTCTGGCACCTAGGTTGACTGTAGGTGATGTTGAGCTTAAGGGGACTCCTTTCTTCAGAAGGAAGAGGAAATCTCTTGAAGAGCATGTAGACCCTCTGTGAGAGCTAATGTTTGAAATCACTTGGCCTCAAGCAGAAGGATATCCTGAGCAATCAGGCTGGGAGAAATGACCTGTGAAAAGGAGAAGCTGCTTGCTCTTGCCTATTGTATTGTTCTCTATTACTTGTAACTCTTTCTCCTGTCCTTCTTTCTTGACTCTCTGTAGGTCATTCCACACCCTAAACCTCGCTCAGCACGGTGGATCAGTACATCTATCCCTGAATCTCAGTGGCAAAGTGATCTGGCTAGGAATTCCTCTGCAGAGTACCATGTGAACAACCTAGTGAATCCAGTGCTGTTCCACGAAGGTTTGAAGCATATTCCAGAGAATGCCGTTGTAGTAGAGATTGCTCCGCATGCTCTTTTACAGGTATCATATTTGATTGTTCCAGCATAATATTATATTGATAGTATCACGCTGCCACAAGGAGGTTGAGGGTCTGAGGACTAGGGAAGACTGCAGACTGCTGCTTTTTTTTTTTTTTTTAACCCCTAGTTTTGAGAACATTTGCTTCCTTCAGTACTTCTGAGCTTTTCCCAGTTTTAATGTTTGGTTTTTTATTTGTTTCTTTGTGGTTTTTTAGGGGGCGATGTATGTTAATATTAAAAATAAAAATAAACGGTCCCTAACACACTACCACTTCCTCACCCAGACATTCACATTACTGCCGTTTTTTGTTCCTATGCACTTCAGATAGCTGATAGTCAGCTTTCTGGACTGCGTAATGAGTAAGGAAAGCATTTCATTGTTTGGATCTAATGGAGACTGTGTGCAAAAATTACGCTGGAGTGAGACATTCAAAAGACTTAACAGGCCTTCTCTATGAAAAAAATCTGCTACCAGCTGTACACTGAATTTGGGTTGAGGTTTTGTCTTAAAGGGTGGTGGACAGCAGTGGTGTTTTCCCCTCTTCTCCTAGACCAAGTAGTCTGAGACCACAGGAGCTTGCTTTCTTCTTCAACGCCTTTCCCTAATGAGATGAGATCATTGCTCCTTTCTCCCCACCCTATGAAAATTGATCCTCGTGGAATTAGCTCCATAGTAGAGAATGCAGAACCATGAGGTGCTTTGGGAAATACTTGCTCCACAGGATCAGTGGTGTGGTCTTGTCTCTGTCCCTTAAGTCTCAAGGACTGGTCTTTTTTATTTGGTCGGTGGCACGCAAGAGAAGTCTTAGGAAGAATAGTAGTTACTCATGAATCAAGATTAATAGTTATACAGTGCTTCTGAGTTTCAATCCAGTGTATTTTTACTACATCATGTTAGTCTTATGCTTTGAAAGTGACTTGAAGGGAGAATCAGAGTACAGCTTTTAAATTGGGCAGATATTTTTCTCGATAAAGAGACTATATGGCTCGTGTTGGAATCGTGGAACAATTTTGGACTCTAATGCAAGTGACTAACACTTAATTGTCTGGGCTCGAGAGTGTTCTGGTTTTTCTTCCTTTCTTTTCTCATGTAAAAGATCATGGGATCAAACTGAAGAGAAGATAAAAATTGGCTCAGATGTTCAAGGCTGAGTTTTTTGGTCTAATAGCTTTTGCTTGAAAAACGCACTAGGATCCTTCAAACTAGAAGGTGCTGCTCCTGGGAAGGGAGTGTGTGCAAGTGGGAGGCGTGAGAAGGTGACTTTGCAGTTCTTCAAGTGCAGGTTTTGATTTCACTTCACAGTCTGCTTGGGAAAGGGATATTTATGTTTTGGCAGAATTACATTAATATTCTGTAGGTTCTGCTTTACCAGATGTGCAACAGCTTGGGTTGCTGGAAGGGTTCTCTTCCCTGTTAAAGTGGTATATGTTCCAGCAGCTAGCACAGAACTCTTGGCACAGATACGTAAATGGTTTGAGACCTATAGAGAAAAATTCAGAGACAAAGTAGTAAGTAATGCCTTCCAGTGGTGATTTATGGATTNACTTGCACCATTCTGCCTTTGATGAAGAAAGAGCACAAAAATAATTTGGAGTTCTTCCTAACACAGATTGGAAAGATTCATTTAACTGGGTAAGGAGGCTAGGGGAGGAGGGCGAGTGGGATAACGGAAGGGAATTCAGGTCTCTTCTCTAGTATGCATGTCTGTCTTCACATGGATTCAAATGCTCCTTCAAGAAACCTTGAAAAAAATGGGAGGTACGTTTGTACTTTACATACTTAGCATGTTCACTTGTGAAATGTTCCCTTGGGTTAGAGACTACTTGGGCTGGGAAGGTGCCTTCTAAAGACAAGTCCCATTTTTAAGGCCTAGGAACTTGGAACTAGCTTTTGGAAATAAACTTTGCATCTTGTAGACTTTTAATTACAAATTTGGCTGCAGTAAGTGTTCATGGTACATCTCAGACATGGCATCTGAGACCAATTACTGCCTGACCTCTTAAGTATGATAACCAATTTTTTTCCCTACTTTTTCTTCCTGTCCGTTCCCCCACTGTCTTGATTCTTTTTGTCTTTCTAGGATAAACGTTCTTGGAAATAACTTGTTCCCATCTGTGGAATACCCTGTCCCTGTGGGAACACCCCTTATTTCTCCATACATCAAATGGGACCACAGTCAGGACTGGGATGTTCCGAAAGCTGAAGACTTTCCAGCAGGTTCCAAAGGCTCTGCATCTGCTTCAGTCTACAATATCGGTGTGTTGGTGTATTGGTGTTGCTGGTTTGGGTTTTGTTATTTGTTTGTCACTTTCCTGCTTTACTTGTGTGTTTCCTTTTGTGAAACTAAGAAAAGGATACTCGAAACAGCATCTTTGAAGCCGTCCTCTGAAGCTTAAATGTTTGGTTTGGATTTAAAAAAACCTGTATCTGTTTCTGAAATGGGATGAGAGAACATGAATGGACCAGGAACCTCTGTTGCTTTAGACTAAGAGTAATTTGAAGAGCTGCATATTGTCAGGCAGGATAGTTGGGGAAACTAGAACCTCTTCTAGACACATTGAGGGGGAAAGACCTCTCTATTGGAGTGCTTTTATTATTTTTATTCTGCTCTTTATTCTTTGACAGATGTGAGTCCTGACTCTCCTGACCACTACTTGATTGGTCACTGCATTGATGGCAGAGTTTTGTACCCAGCAACTGGGTACCTAGTGCTGGCTTGGCGAACACTGGCACGGTCTCTTGGCATGGCCATGGAGCAAATGGCTGTTATGTTTGAAGAAGTCACAATTCATCAGGCAACTATCCTTCCCAAAAAGGGTGAGTGAGGAGTGCTGGTATAACTGCACAACTGTGTAGTGAAGATGGAGGGAGTGGGAGGAAAGGAATGCATGGGAAAAGTGAGGAGGGATGCAGGAGAGAGACTATAAAGAAGAGTACAGCATGACTGAGCAAAGGAATGGATTCATATAGTCAAGTAGTACATATTATGGTCATCTTTATTACGTGTTGGGAGCAGTGAGTCTAGAGATAGTGAAAGAAAAAGTTCTGCTTGAGGATGGTAGAAATAAATGACCTCACAGTCCTGTCTTCCTCAATATTTCTTGCAGGATCAGTACAGCTGGAAGTAAGACTCATGCCTGCTTCCCGCTGCTTTGAGGTGTCAGGAAATGGGAATCTGGCTGTGAGTGGTAAGTGCAGGAAGTGTAAGTGTATATATGGTCTTGGTAAAATCCATTATTTATAAACAATGATAATGATTGTTATTCTTGTTACTGTGCCCTTCAGGGAAGATTTCCCTCCTAGAAAACACTGCTCAGAAGAATTTCCATAACCAGCCAGATGGCTTTCGGACTCAAGTAGACAGGAGCTCAAAGTCTGGGCTCTTGAAAGAAGACATTTATCAAGAGCTGCATCTGCGTGGATATAATTATGGACCAACTTTCCAGGGTGTTCTAGAATGCAACAGTGAAGGTGAATTTCCTTTCAAAAGAAGCACAATGAGCCTGGATATTGTAACGATGACTATTTGATCTTTTAATTCCATTTGTATTAACAGTTCACCTGACTGTGTCTTGTGAGGTAATTTATACTTTGTGCGATAAGGGAGAACAACCAAGAGTTCTAATAGAGCATTGGGAAAGCTGTTATCTCCAATGTAGAACTGACTGTTGGAGTTTACAGGGGAAGCTGGGTACATACACCAAACTTGGCATTTAATAAGCAGTGACATTCTAGCATCTAAAGAATGATGAAATAGTGAGGCTTCCTCTTCCTCTTCTGCAGCAAATGCAGGGAAAGTTCTGTGGAATGGGAACTGGGTGACCTTCCTTGACACACTGCTACATGTGCTGATCTTAGCTGAGACTGGCCGCAGTCTACGCTTACCCACGAGGATTCGCTCAGTCTGTATCGATCCAGTGCTGCATCAAGAGCAGGTGTGCCAATACAAGGACAATATAGAAGGTAATGTCTCTCATGCTTGAACTTTTGCTAGTTGTTTTGACTACTGTTTTGACTACTGAGTTGAATGTGTGAATTCTGAAGTAGTAGGATGGACTTCGGGGGGGCCCCTCTTAGTCTCCAAGCTATTCTGCAACTCTGTAACATCTCTATGTAACAGCCTCACCTGGCACTGTTCATCAGATCACCTTGAACAAAATTTTTTTTTGTTTTGAAACTTACATTTCTTCCCTGACTTTCAGCTTGTGAAGTTGTTGTGGACCACTGCCTTGATAGCCTTAAAGCAGGAGGTGTTCAGATCAACGGTCTTCATGCTTCTGTGGCACCACGACGACAACAGGAACGGACACCTCCCACCCTGGAAAAATTCTGCTTTGTGCCCTACACTGAGAGTAGCTGTTTGTCTTCCAGTGCCCATCTTCATGCCTATCTGGAGCGCTGCAAAGGTAGAGTGGGATTGGTTTCTTGTCATGCTAGGCGAATCTTCTAGCCGGAGAGAAGTGTCTGAGAGAAGCTGTTCATACTGCTTCAGAACATCCAAGATATTAAGTGTTGGTCTCTGTAGAAGACTTCAGCAAAGGTTCTCTGTATGATTGCTAGAAGCTAAAAGCTGGTTCTGCCTGAGATCTCTAGAATGTGGGGAAGAGTAAAAAGCCATGAAGAGGGACATCTACCCTTCTGTAACAGTTGGATGTGGTGTCAGATGGCATGACCCCTTCTGCAAGCGGAGAGGAACAAATCATCTTTAAGGAGAAATCCAACCTAGTTGCTTTAGACACTGACAGGAAAGCTTACTTGAGTCTTTAACCTTGTTTCGTTTTTCCCTGTGAACTGCCAAGATAGGCAAGGTGACATGCTTGTTCCCATTTGATTGTGGGCACATATCCAAACAGGGAAAATGATTTAGTGAGGCACACATCAAAACAATTGTTTGCTACGAGAATAGAATAGGAGCAGTTCAGTCTGTTGTGAAACTGGTAGCCAAATACAGTGTTTTTGAATGGAGAGACATCCACTAAACTCATCACGTTAAGTGCCTTTTCATCAAAGAGAAAAAGTTACTTTTAAAAAAAAAAAAAATTACGCTAGTGGTGAATTTTGCTTCATCTTGAGACAGTAATTTTTTTTCATTCTCTGTTGGTAAAGTGTCTTCATGCTTATCCTTAGATTTGGTAATAGATTTTAGAGACTTCCCCTTTTTTTTTCTTTCTTTCTTTTTTTCCTTAGTTTTCCCCTGCAGCATCCAAATACTGTCCCCAGAGGGTTTTTCCCCTAGGCTGTGGTGGGAGTATTTTGTTTTTTGTAATCCTGTTCCTGATCCTCAGTCAGGATGAAGTATTTGCCATCAGTTTATAAAGCAAAAAAGCATTTTAGTATTTTTGTATCTGCAGAAACTTAAAACTTTCCTCCACAGCTCCCTAAATCAATCAGAAGTGTTCTGTTCGTTGCCCTCTTTCAGTCAGTCTTACCGCAGGTAACTGTGGTGGTTTAGTTTGTTTTGCTACAAAGCCTATTTGTTTGGGGTATGCAACTACTGCACGATACGTAATCATGTGAATGTACAGAGGCTGCACTGTATCTGTGTGGCTGGTAGGATGCTGTAATTCGTGATGCTGGTCAGGTGGGTGTAGCAAGTGGAGGCAAAGAGGAAAAGAAAAATTCTTGGGAAATCTTGACTCTTCCTTTCATTTCCCCTTCTATTCCGTAGGTCTGATCCAGAACTTACAGTCTAAGGTGGCAGTGCATGGGGTCAAATTAGTCATCCCTGGACTAGAAACTGCAGTGGCTGCTACAGAGTCCTCACCCACACAGAAGGGCCTTCAGCATATCCTTGCCGAAATCTGCCGTCTGGAATTGAATGGAAACCTCCATTCTGAGCTGCAACAGGTTGTGATTCGAGAGAAAATGCACTTCCAAAATGACCCTCTTCTCAGTGGATTGCTAGATTCTGCAGAGTTGAAGACTTGCCTGGATGTGGCATTGGAGAACATGATCAGTCATAGGATGAAGATAGTAGAGGTTAGTTGGAAGCTTGGGATGGGACCGTAGCTAGTGTTTCTAGGCCTTCCAGTAACCTGATTACATACTGCTGTTGTTCCAGTTATAATTCTGGATATCATTTCATGCTTTGATTTGGTTTCTCCTTTTCCTTCCCCTTCTTTTTCTCACAGGCTAATGCAGGAAGTGGACAACTGTTCTCTCGTGTGAAAAGTATTCTGAATACTCAGCCCCTGCTGCAGGTGGACTACATTGCCACTGACGGTGTCCTGGAAAACCTTTCAGCTATTGAAACAGAGCTACAAGATGCCGGTGTTGTCTCTAGCCAGTGGGATCCATCTAGCCTTCCCTCTGGAAATCTGAACAATGCTGACCTGGTGGTGTACAACTGTTCAACAAGTGTTTTAGTGAATACCGCTGAAATACTCTCTAATTTGGCAGCTGCTGTGAAAGAAGGAGGGTTTGTTTTGCTACACACTCTTCTTAAGGGAGAAACTCTTGGAGAAATTGTTGGCTTCCTTACAAGCCCGGATCTGCAGCAGAAACACAGCTTCCTGAATCAGGTAAGCCTCCTGGAAGGACCGATACTTTCACTGTGGATAGTCTGAGTCTGCTGCTTGCAGATGCTCTGATGGCGAATGTTGAGTAGGCGTTGCTTGCGTGCCTTTCCATTGAGGCTTTCTACAGAAATGTCTAATAAACACATCTTCAGAAGAGAGGACTTTCAAGTTACTACATATTAGGTTGAGAGAGTAAACTGTAGGTTCAGTCCGGAAAGCCTTTCTTAATGCACTGAAAATAATTCATTGTCTTTTGTATATCTGTCTAATCTGTATGAAAACACTGGCCAGGGCAATTCCTTTATAGTTAAAATCATGTGCTACATTGTTGGGTTGGGGTACAGCTTTTTTATCACTGTAGGATCCTGAAATGCTTTGGTATCAGAATATTTCTCTTAGTTTTCATACTACTGCTGGGAGTGAGATTTCACAAGCTAGTTGATTTCTTCTAACATTAAAGTTCTCCCAGAAGAAAGGACATTTTTCAAGGGGATTTGAGAAGAAAGATTAAGTTCTTTGCTTTGCATCTTTCCCAGTAAACAGAGGGATAAAGAGAAGACACTGACATGCTGCTGGCACTGATAGCAAAAACCATAGATCTGTCATTAGTATCAGTAGCCTGGTATTAGCAAATCCCTGGGAGAAGATACATTTCAGTTGAATGCACCTCTGAAGAAAATGATACAAGCCAGGCAAGAGTGGGCAGGACTTAATATAGCTCTCAAAGTTTTCTAGATACAGACACTGTCCCTGGCCCTTGATATAAGGGCTCACACTGTAAAAACCTTCTGCTGGTCTGTGCCTGGCATGTGAAAAGCAAATGGATGCTTTTCTGAGAGCCTGCCGTCATCTTTATTTCATTCAGATAGTAGATCCTTAAGTGTTTCTGGATATGCCATACACGCGTTTTCATTCTTTTATTTTTCTGAAATGCCATTTCAGTGTAACTTAGATATATGGGCGCTTCTTCCCTTGCTTCTCCCCATCTCCGTGCAGACAGGGCTTAGGTGAAATAGGGTAGACACGTTCAAACACCTTATGGGATTTGATGGCATGGTTTTTGCACTGCTCTAGTTTTTGCACACCTGCTAGCGTGCTAAGACTGGTTCCCTAACCAGGACTTTGAGATACTTGTACTCCCACTTCTGGAAGATCCTTTAGGGAAGAAGGAGTAGTCCAGATGTGGATAAAACACTGTTATGTTAATCCAACATGTGTTTGTACTAAGACAATACAGAGCAAGTTTTCAAGAAAAAGCAAGAAAAACTGACTTTTGACTTTGCTGTTAATTTGTTGCTTTACCTGACTTGACAGGCACAGTGGGAGGACTTATTCAGCAAAGCTTCGTTGAATCTTGTTGCCATGAAGAAGTCATTCTTTGGCTCCGTTATTTTCCTGTGTCGTCGGCAAGCCCCTGTCAAAACACCCATTTTTCTGCCAGTAGATGAGATGAACTATAAGTGGGTTGAATCCTTAAAGGTGAGAATTCCTGTGTCCTAGGTATCTGAATTGCCAAATCGTTATACTTTCTAAATGAGGTATTTGGTGTTGTGTGTGTGTGTTCGGTTACTTTTAATAAAATAGAACTTAATAATCTCTGCCAAGGATATGAGGGCTATTTTCTTCGTGGTTCCTAGTAAAACAGTTTGGGGTTTGTCCTGTAGGAGGTCTTGGCTGACCCATCAGAGCAGCCTGTGTGGTTGACTGCCACCAGTTGTGCGAACTCGGGAATTTTGGGAATGGTGAACTGCCTTCGTCTTGAAGCAGAAGGCCACCGAATCAGGTACGCAAGCATGCCCTTGAGTCACATTTGGGAGATGAGATATTTGTGTTAGCTTCTTCTCAGGCCTATAGCAAAACAAACAAAATGACAACTCTTGTCTTCAGGTGTGTGTTCATTTCCAACTTGAACCCTTCATCTGCTGTCCCACCCACGAGTCTTTCTTCCCTGGAGATGCAGAAGATTGTTCAGAAGGACCTGGTGATGAATGTGTATCGTGATGGGAAGTGGGGCTCTTTCAGGCATCTCCCATTGCAGCAAGGTACATCCTTTGAGATCTGAGGATCACTTGCAAGGCCTTGAATCTGAATGAACTTTGAATAGAAAATAAGTAGCTATTGTTCCTACAGTTACCTGTTATTATTATTTTTAGTGAACAATTTTGAGCTCTTCTGCTCCAGCTCAAAGTGAACAGTAGCACATTGTGGTGCCAGGAGGAGGGATAGGCTATTTAGGGCATCAGTAGTATTGCAAAGCAAGAAAGGGCTTTCCGGATAGCAAATGGAGGAGCAGGTAGAAATTACGCAAGGAATTTACTCATTTTGCAAGGCACGTACCTTTGTTAATGTGTGGAAGTTCTTATTGTTCCTTCTTCTGCAGCACAACCTCAGGAGCTGACAGAATATGCCTATGTAAATGTGCTGACTCGTGGAGATCTCTCATCTCTTCATTGGATTGTCTCCCCACTTCGACACTTCCACACAACTAATCCCAATGTTTTACTCTGCAAAGTCTATTATGCATCTCTCAACTTCCGGGACATTATGCTGGCCACGGGGAAGCTTTCTCCAGATGCTATCCCTGGTGAGTTAGTTACACTGGAAGGAAATGTATTTATGCATTGTTATTCTAGAATTAATCTCTTGAATGTTAGTTATGCACTGGCTAGAGTGTATGCCAGTATACCAGAAAGCATGCTTTTGAGAAGGAAGTACAGCCCTGCTGCAGGGCCGTACACCAAAAGCTTCCAAGTTCTACTTCCAGTTACCGTTCCATTTTTTTTCATATGGCACAATTAGTAAACCATGCTCTGAGAAATGTTGCTTGCTGCATTGCATAGATGCCAAGTGTGAGGTAAAACGAGTTGATGGAGGTTCCAGAGATGGGCATGGTAAATACCAAGGTGAGAATGTTGAAGTTTTGTGCTGCCATGCTGTTGGACATGCTTGGATATCAAGGAAGAAAAATGCACAATGAAGTAATTGCCTGTTTACAAAATGGAGGTGGTATCATCTTGCTTCATAGCAAGTTAAGAATTAATGTAATGTCTATGAAATGGTTTTAAAAATATATTTAAAAGAGAGGGGATGGAACCTGTAAAAATTTAGTTCATTGGGAGATTCTTATGGGTGATTTGAGTAGGGCTGCGTTCCCCTTCATGACTGAACCACCTGGCATAATGGAAGGTGCCCCTGCCCATGGCAGAAGGTTGGAAGTAGATGATCTTTAAGGTCCCTTCCAACACAAACTATTTTATGATTCTATGACTGACATAAGTGTCTGCCTAAAATGCGACGTAGCAAAATTTCATATTTCACTGTATATTTTTGTGGTGATCATCCTTTCCTAGTTTATGTATCATTCTTTTTCAGAGGGACAGAATTGCCTCTGAAACAAGATGTTTTCATGAAATTGCTCAGATGAAAACTGGAAACTTAAGCAATATCATCAAGGATAAATACTTAAGATTTAATGAGACCAAGTCCTCTTCCGCCATTCTTGGAGTGAGACGTTAACTATGGCAGCTTATGAACTGTGTACAGAATAGACAAATCCCAGCACTCTTCCTGTCTCTGGGGTTTAGACTTTCAGGGACTGCTGCTGTAGTAAAGGAATTTTAGAAGAGAAATTTTTTTTTTTTTTTTTTTAAAAAGTGTTAAAGGTGTTAAATGTTCTTTCAGGTAACTGGGCTTTGCAGCAATGCATGCTGGGCATGGAGTTCTCAGGACGGGACCTGGCTGGAAGGAGAGTGATGGGATTGCTGCCAGCAAAGGGGCTGGCCACAGTGGTAGACTGTGACAAGAAGTTTCTATGGGAGGTGCCTGAAAACTGGTAGGTCAACTTCTGTTTTCTGGTTAAGATTTGCCTTCCTGCCTGAGGCTGATGACAGCCCTGATCAAACCTGAGTGCTGCACAATGGATAGATTCCCCTCTGGGAAATGTTAACAGGGCTATAGTGTCCCGAGCAACTGTAGGATTTTGGGTTAGATTCACTGCAGGAGTTCAGCACTACTTTTTGTACAGTGGCTTGCACAAGGTTCTCATCTTTTTTTGGGCTCTTAGCTTCGTGTGTTTCAGTATACACTGGGATTTCAGTGTTGGTTATGTTACTGGTTAGTTACTGAAATGTTTTTGCAGAATGATGAAACTTGGCTGTGCTTGGCAACTGTGGTAGTCTGCTGTATGATTGACAGCCACTTACACTTTCTGATCTATCTCAGCAGCTTAACCTTTCCATTGCAGAAAGGCAAGTTTCATCAGGAGAATCTAGTAGTCTTTTCCAAGGCTAAAGATGTCTCTTCCACTTTGCTCCTTAGGACTCTAGAAGAAGCAGCTTCAGTGCCTGTGGTTTATGCCACTGCTTATTATGCTTTGGTGGTTCGAGGTGGTATGAAGAAGGGTGAGAGTGTCCTTATTCACTCTGGCTCAGGAGGTGTGGGCCAAGCAGCCATTGCCATTGCCCTGAGCATGGGCTGCCGTGTCTTTGCTACAGTAGGTGAGTACTGAGGGCCCAAAGTCATGGGGAGAAATAGATTATAGATAATAAATAGAGGAAGCACGTGTGTGCACACATGCGTGTGTGTGTGTATATATATATATATATATAAGTATATACCTATTTAGGTATATACTTATTCCCCCCAGTATGATCTGCTGTAGCTTTGATGTAGTTTCCAGGCTGAGAACAGGATACGTGGTAAATACAGCTACTGACTCTGTGCTTGAAAATTCCACAGCACAGTCAAATTTATCTACCTCTGTACACTATATAATCAAAAGTATGGAAGAAGATCATGGCTTCCTCATTTTAAATTGAGTAATATGAATCCAATGCCTGTCCATTGAAAGGCTCTGATCTGTTTCTGGTCCCTACTCTATCTCATAAATGTGCAGGAGCAACCAGACAGCCTTTGTCCTAAGGTCTGACATCTTGAGAGACTGAAAGCTTGGAGATGGCTTCTCAGACTTACTTACAGTCCTTGGGGGGAAGATGTGCAGCAGAAAATGGGCTGTTTCATCATAAAAATTAAATTAGTGACATCTTTCAACCTGTCTTCTACTTCCAGGTTCCACTGAGAAACGTGAGTATCTCCAAGCAAGATTCCCGCAGCTGGATGCTAATAGCTTTTCCAGCTCCAGAGATACTACCTTTGAGCAACATATACTTCGAGTTACCAATGGAAAAGGTGAAGTTCAAGAAATATTTTTCCTTTTTTTGTCAGCTATGCCACATTATGCAATTGTGCATTCTAAAGACAACACGACTCACTTGAAGACAGGGTTAGGCTCTCAGCGGAGTTAAGTACTTGCTTCTCCTTTCATTGCAGGTGTCAACCTTGTGTTAAATTCCTTGGCAGAAGAGAAGCTCCAAGCCAGTTTGCGTTGTCTTGCTCGACATGGGCGCTTCTTGGAAATAGGCAAATTTGATCTGTCTAACAACAGTCATCTTGGTAAGATGGGGCATTGGGAAATGCCTCTCATTAGGTTTTAGCTGCTGCCTGGCACCCTCAGGTCCCCTTCTGCATGGCAGCTCTCCAGCCTTCCCAAAATTTATACTTGTGTCTGGTGTTAACAACTGGCATTTGTTAAATTTGATATCGCTGATGATTGCTCAGTGTTCCAGTCTATCCTAGACCCCTCTGCAAGGCCTCTTGTCCCTCAAGGCAGTCAACAGCATCTACCAGTTTTGAAGGCACAGGGCAAGATTAACCTGGTTTCTATTGGATGGGAAAAAATTTTTGAATGTTACAAGGTGATGTGTTAGTGAAAAATTACAACTGTGTTCTCCTGTTGTAGAATGATTGCATATAGCGTCAACAGTCGGCTTCCTTATTCTAATTAAATTTCAAAAGATCCTGTCATGTTGGAAAACCTTGCTATGAGGAAGAGTGTCCTGTGGAGTTATTAGACACGATGTATGTAGGATTCTAGCTCCCCTGTGACTCTCAGCTGTCACTAGACAAAAAAAACCATCCTTTTTAATATCAGACTGACCATGATATATAGCTTGTCCTCTCAGCACACAATTTTTGGGAGTGGAGTTTCTGTGAAACTGGTCTGCTTGTAAGAGAACAACGTAATGAATATAGCATTTGGAGAGTATATGCAAGAATGAGTTTGGAGAATGTCGAATTCAAGCATCCGATTGCTTTACTCCTGTGAACTACACGGAAATGTTTCTGAAGCAGAGGATAGGCTCCATTTTGAAATGTCAGCAGCATCAGGTCATAACCAAGTTGCTTTTTCTAGGAATGTCTCTCTTCCTCAAGAATGTGGCGTTTCATGGGATCCTGCTAGATTCAATATTCGATGAGGGAAACCAAGAGTGGGAACTAGTATCAGAGTTGTTGAAGAAAGGCATAAAAGATGGTGTAGTAAAGCCCCTGAGGAGTACAGTCTTCAACAAAGAAGAGGTAGAAGCTGCCTTCAGATTCATGGCACAAGGAAAACATATTGGCAAAGTTATGATCAAGGTAATGAGATAATGATTTTGATTCTCTGATGCATCTGGCCGTCCTCTGGTGACTATTGGATATTTTGATCCATTTTGAGTTGAAGTTCTCTGAGTAGGGCAGCACAGGGTCAGTTTTTACTGCTGACACTGTCACAATTGTAGCTGTCAAGTCTGGCACTAATTCTACAAGGTTCATTCCTATTGACTGGCGGAGCATAGCGTGGAAAGATGAGAGATGCAGAGATGCATTATGTATCTGATTGTAACTACTCTTTTTTTTCTTTTTTTCCCCCTCTTTTCTTTTTGTGTGTGTGTGTTTTTTGTTTGTGTTTTTTGTTGGTTGGTTGGGTTTTTTGTGTGGGGGAAGGTCCAAGAAGAGGAAAAGGAGTATCCTTTAAGAAAGTCTGAACCAGTTAAAATTTCCGCAATCTCCCGAACCTCCTGTCCACCTACCAAGTCTTATATCATCACAGGGGGCCTAGGAGGATTTGGGCTCGAGTTGGCACAGTGGCTAGTTGAGAGAGGAGCACAGAAAATTATACTGACGTCTCGTTCTGGCATACGAACTGGTAAGCAAAAATTGTAAGGGAACAGAGAACATGACTGCCTTTCAAGAGACCTCAGTTTGTAGTTTCTCTCCATTTTTAAGTGTCCTGTTGATGACTAATAATGTCTTGATCTCTTTTCTTTCCTTTCCTGTATTATCTCACTTCAAACAAGCTGTTGTCTCCTTTATTGTAAAGGAGGAACTATCTTTTAGCTTGACCTTTTTTTCCAGCTACTACTTTCCCCGTTTTATGTTTCCTAATTCTATCGACCCATTTTCTCTCTTATACAGGATTTTTTCTGTAGCCTTTCTTTTACCTTAATGCCCTCTGCAAAGTCTGGCTACCTCACAGACTTATCCACTGGCCGTAGCATGTTGGATCACATGCCACAAGGAAGGGCTTAAAAACTGCTTGTTAAAGATACTTTGTCCCTCCAGTTACATGTGTGGATATTCACTCTTGCTCCTTAGATAGCTCATGTGTAAAGATGGACCTTACTATCTGATAACATCCATAAACGTTTTTACTCAGATTTAAGGTGTTAGTTTGATTACAGTGGCAGCAATTGAGATTTCTTATCAGTGATAGTCTTCAGTATTTCCTCATACAAATTCAGTCATAACACAGCTTCTCTCCGCCTCTACAGGTTTCTTCTTTCTTTTGGCAAGCTCACAATCACACCGCTTGTGTGTACAAACACATAGATCAAATACTTCTTCTCAAGTTTTGGCTGTGCTACTATAATCTGTTGTTTTGCTCTAATCTAGCCAATCTTTCCAGTCTCGGTTACCCAAATTTTCGTTTCTCTACACAGTTGTATTTTTCCTTCCTTCCTTCCCCCCACCACCACCCCAACCCTTAGGGTCTCCCAATGCTGCTCTCCACTTTATCTATTTAGAATATTTCTGAAATTCAAATGATTTCTAGTTACTGTTCAGATTTTGTCCAATTTTTGTCTCGTAGCTGAATTAGGAATTATTTAGCTATTCAGTCCATAGCTAATCAGAAAAGTATAAAGGAGCAGGTTAACCAAAGCCTTGTGGTTGGGATGCTTCATCCCAGGCACTGTCCACCTTTATTTCTTCTAGGCTACCAGGCTAAACGTGTTAAAGAGTGGAAGGCACTGGGAGTCGAAGTGTTGGTATCTACCAGTGATATTGGAACACTAGAAGGAACACAGCTATTGATAGAAGAAGCTTTGCAGCTTGGACCAGTTGGGGGCATCTTTAATTTGGCTGTGGTAAGTGACAAAAATGCTCAGGACTTGTAAGAGGCAACATCCATTCGAGTGACTTTTTTACTGAAGGCAGTCAGGCTTCATACAATTTTAGTTAAGTTCTGTGTGTTTCGAAGGACACTATGTTTTGGTCTTACCTGGTGACTAAAGGCTTATGGGTCTGTTCCCTGGACCTGAGAAGCAACAGTATTTGGCCAGCAAGTTCAGTTCTGTGGTAAGACAAATGGTGCCCTAGACCCCTGTGGACAAGAAAAATCCCATGTAGAACTTGCCAGAATTTCTGCAGTGTCAACACTGAAAAAATACTGAAAAAAGCAGACTTGGCAAAAGCCGTGTTGTCCTATTTTGGGATATTCAGGATACGTCTGTACTGTGAAGTTAGAAAAATACATTGTGTCGTGATATCCTCTCATATCTCAAGCCATGTGGCATATTTAAACAGAGAAACTGGAGATACTGAAACTACACTTTCTCTTTTAATCCCTCTCCCCACCCCCCCATAGGTCCTTAGAGATGGCATGATTGAAAATCAGACCCCAGAATTATTTTGGGAGGTCAACAAGCCCAAGTATTCAGGCACCCTTCATTTGGATTGGTAAGTGTCTGTAGAAGGAACAAATAAGAACTGCTTTTAAGGTCACAGAACTGATCAAACGTAGTCATTTTAGCCTTGCCCTAGCATTCGACAGTAATACAATTAGCAGGTTTTTCTGATGAGGTTTCTCTCTCCTGCTCTGCTCCAAGGGTGACTCGTAAGAAGTGTCCAGACCTGGACTATTTTGTTGTGTTCTCCTCTGTAAGCTGTGGAAGAGGAAATGCAGGGCAAAGTAATTACGGCTTTGCCAATTCTACCATGGAGCGTATCTGTGAGCAGCGACATAATGATGGACTCCCAGGTAAGATGACTTTACTCATTGCACAGTATAAACTATCTTGCCAAACATCCAGATGAGAACCAGCTCACCAGAAACTTGTGCACTTACCTGGAGTGATAAAGTATGTTGAAGGCTGTTTTCCGCTCTTAGATGTTACCCTGAGTCATTCATGTGTGAATGAATACTGACCCTTTAACAGTACAAAGGAAATGCAGGCCTTAGCATAGCTGCTTGTTAAGTCCCTTTTTTATTAACTCACTCTTGTTGCTGCCATGTACTTTAGTTAGCTGCTTAGTGTGTTCTTCTAATTTCTCCTCCAGGCCTGGCAATCCAATGGGGAGCCATTGGTGATGTGGGTATCTTGCTGAAGACAATGGGAAACAAAGACATTGTGGTGGGGGGAACGATTCCCCAACAAATCAGCTCATGCCTGGAGGTGCTCGATGTCTTCCTGAATCAACCTCATCCTGTCATGTCCAGTTTTGTCCTAGCAGAGAAGGTCTCAGTGAAAGCTGAAGGAGGTAGTCAGCGGGATCTTGTAGAAGCTGTTGCTCACATCCTGGGTAAGTGCTGTCACTGAAGCACTGCTGGGCAGTGTCTACTCTCTCAATACTTTTGGAAAGCAGTAGAGCTGCTGTAGGTGCTCCGTTCAGCATCTCTTGCCGATCTCCTGTGGTGTGGGTATGCTACTGTTGTAAGACTGTTTCATTTTCTTTTTTTTTTTCTTTTTCCCCTTTACACTGCTTCTTCTCTCAAATAATGACTTTATTTCTGGTATGGGTTTTTCTCTGTTACTGTGTTTACATAGATACGCATATGTACTCCAGTGTCTTGAGTTTTATTTAGAGTGAACCGGTACCTTTCTCCAAACGGAGAATCAACAGAAACAGCCCCCGAGAGCAAAATTCTGGGGCAGCGCATAATAGAACAAATCCATAACTAACTTTCTGAGTACTATTCCAGCTTTCAAACATTCACCTTGGTATGTCCCCATGCCGCAAAAAGTAGCTTTTCTCTACTTAGTGTCTAACTGGTAGTGTATTCACTTACCAGCTCTGTCTGTCATCCCATGTGAACATCTAGTAACCATAGCTTAACTATGCATTACAAGTATCACGTCCTTCTGTCTGTCTCGAACCTGCTTTCTTTTACAATTATGTGTCTCTATTTTTGCGTGGGTAGTGAATAATCGCTGTCAGCTCTGTCGACTATGTCCCACGTCAGTTGTCTCTCTTGCAGACAGAACTGTCTATTGATCCTTTGTTTTCTACCAAAAAAAGGTACTGATAAATGAAAGACAGTCCTCCTGAGTGTTACTTAAGGAGTTGTTTGCAGCTCACTGACAGCAAATCTGACCTCTCAGAGCAGATGCGGCTTTTAGAAGTCATGGGAAAGTGTCTGGGAAATCGCACCAGCTATAGGGTTAGTTTGGAAGAAGAGAATGTGAAAGCAACAAAGTGAGGAGCTAGTAATGAAGCCTAATAGTGAGAAGGGTGGCAACATGGGGCAGCACAAGGCGGAGGAGGGGACAAAGAGCTGTAGATGCAGGTGTCATTATGGGAGGCCTTTTACGGGTAAGGAAAGGGTGAGAGATTGAACAGTGTGAAAATTAAAGGGGAAAAGGCAATGAAGCCTAAACGTATCACCTCCTCCTCCAGTGTGATAGACATCAAGTGTTGCAATCAACCATCATTGACACTGATAACTTTCATCTCGTCGTAGCTGAGGATTAGTTGGGTTAGGTCTAGGACTGCAGTTTCAATTAGAGCCTCCAGTGTGTGAAATCTGTCTAGCTGACTGACTGTTCTATATTTGGTCTAGAGCTGATGTGAAAATATTCACAGCTATTTAGTTGGGACTGATGTATGCCCTGTCATAAATCTGTGCACATTTAATATGTACTCTAAATACTAGATCCCATATGACAAGGCGGGGGCTGTAGAAGAGGTGACTTATGAAAGTATGAGATGATCCTGGAAGGTAAAATGCAGCTCTGTAGCTGCAGTTTATTGAGATTTTAAGAGAAGGAAGAAAGTGGAGAAGGCTGCTAGAGAGGCCTAAAGCTGAAAAGGAATTGGCCTTTTTCTAGTATGCTGTTTTGTTCGCAGGGGTCCGTGATGTGAGTAGTCTGAATGCTGAGAGTTCCTTGGCTGACTTGGGCTTGGATTCCTTGATGGGTGTGGAGGTGCGCCAGACGCTGGAGAGAGACTATGACATCGTTATGACCATGAGAGAAATTCGACTCCTTACGATCAACAAACTGCGTGAACTTTCTTCCAAGTCCAGGACAGCAGAGGGTAGAGTGTCTGGATTAGGGTTGCTACCAGTCACCTGAGTCCAAATAATTAAACTCCCAGTCTGTTGCTTTCATCTCTAGTGACATAAACCTCTATCAGGCCATGAAGTAAAGTTACAGTTGAATGGCTCTTAACTGACAGACATGTCACAGAAGTGTACTGACCACTGAGACAGGCCCATCATTTCTGGGGGCAGGGTGTACGAGCAAGTGTGAAAGCTGCTTTCTTGCTTGGCTAGCAGCTGCATGCATGAGTACTCTTATGCAGCTATGTGTGGGACGCAATTTGAGACCTTTTACTTGTCTGGGGAATAAACAATGTGATGTCACGCTTACAGAAAGCTAAAAGCATATGCAGTTGCTGCAGAGCAACTGACAGTTGGAAGATCCCTGTGTCTGTGACCTGATGATGTAGTGAGGCAACAGGCTAATCTAGAGCAGCCCTGAGGTTGTCCATTAGGACTATGGCTACATGACCAAGACTGACCCTGAAGCTAATTGGGTTTGTCTGGTGTGCTTTCCTTCAAAGAGCTGAAGTCATCCCCACTGATGAAGGCAGGCCCAGGCGAACCTCCAAAACTAGATTTGAACAACTTACTGGTGAACCCAGAAGGACCAACTATTACTCGTCTCAATGATGTTCAGAGCACGGAGCGCCCTCTTTTCCTCGTTCACCCCATTGAAGGATCCATTGCAGTTTTCCACACTCTGGCCTCCAAACTTCACATGCCCTGCTATGGGCTCCAGTGCACAAAAGGTATCTCAGTTCTTGAATTTGCACACACAACATTCTGAACTGTAGTTGCTTATAGAGAGGGCTTTGTTTCTAGACTGTTAAACTTGGAGGAACAAGTATCAGGTCGGTTAGTCTGCAGAGGGTCATGTCAAACATCCCCAGGTATCAAGAGGAATAATAGATTAGATTGAAGAGTTTATGTATGCAAAAGTCAAAGCATCCTATTCAACCTGTCCTTGGAAAGCAGGAATATTACTATTACTTGTCCTAAGTGCAAGTTGTTAACCATAATTTAGTAATTTACCTGCAAAGTAACCTGGATGTTTCCATCAGGGTTGTTTCTGGGTGCATGAAAACTTATTTGTCTCTGCCAGTCTTTTCACCAGTCTACTTCTAACTCACCTCCATGTTCTAGCCGCTCCCTTGGACAGCATCCAAAGCCTGGCAGCCTATTACATTGATTGCATGAAGCAGATACAGTCTGAAGGACCTTACCGCATTGCTGGATACTCTTTTGGTGCCTGTGTAGCCTTTGAAATGTGCTCCCAGCTGCAAGCACAACAAAATGCTTCTCATGCGTTCAACAGTTTATTCCTTTTTGACGGGTCTCATTCCTTTGTGGCAGCATATACCCAGGTAAGGGGCACAAAGAGAATCTTCTTTCTGGGGACCATCCTCTCTCATCAGAGCTCACTTTTCTCGGAGCTTACTATTCTAGGTATGAGCAATCTGAAAAGCTGACAGACTTTTCTTCACAGGGATTTTGGAAGACAGCTGTAGACAGTGGCTGCTTAGAGATGGCTGAAGGGTAGAAGCACATGAGAGGTGGTCTTCATTAAATGGCAAGAGCTCAGGCACAAATGTTGCTCTTGCTATGATAAATCATAATATTAGTATGTCTTCTGGAAGATCCTGGTGCCTGCAAGTCACGATCCTCTTGTAGTGGTGTGAGGAAACCTTGCTTAAGGCTTCCCTTTCATTTTCATTGTACTTCAGAGAACACTAGGCTCTTGGCAATTACCACCTGGGGATTTGCTTTCTAATCTGTCCTCAAGGGATTTCCCCCCTTCCTTTTTTTTTCCCAGTGCACACCTTTGGTTCTGTAATTGTTTTTATCTGACTTTTAACGTCAGGCACATCCCTCTCACGTTCACATTGTATTCTTCTCCTTTCCAGAGCTACAGAGCCAAACTGACCCAAGGAAATGAGGCTGCGCTGGAGACTGAAGCATTGTGTGCCTTTGTTCAGCAATTTATGAGCACTGAATACAATAAGGTACTGTTTCTTGTTTTCAAGATCTATATGTCTTTATATTGCACAAGAGAGGTGTGGTTTTTTGTTTAATGGAGAAGGATTCTCAGCTCTTGAGACTAATGTGGAAAAAAAAATGTTTCTGTTTCCAGCTGCTGGAGGTTCTTCTGCCCCTGAAAGATCTGGAGGCTCGTGTGAATGCTGCTGTAGACCTAATAACTGAGATTCATACAAACATCAATCGTGAAGCACTCAGCTTTGCTGCTACTTCATTTTACCATAAACTGAAGGCTGCTGACAAGTATATACCAGACTCCAAGTATCACGGGAACGTGACACTGATGCGGGCAAAGTCTCACAATGAATACGAGGAAGGTCTAGGCAGAGACTATAAACTCTCAGAGGTCAGTCTCAGGCCCACTGGTGACTGTTGAGTTTCTCCTGATATTTGGGGAAGCCAAAGAAAAGCATGGGAAATCATCCTTACTGAGGAAAAAAGGACAAAACCAACCTGGAAGAAATTATCGTTCTGCAGCTGTTGTGCTCTAACAAGAATTAGAAGTCTCCAACAGCAAATGAGTTGATTGGTTCCAGGCATTTTCTGTGGGTAGTGAGGGCCAGAAAGTCTTGCCTGTATATAGGATAAGTGTTTTCTATAGCTGATCCTTGCAGCTCTCTAGAATGACTTTGGATAATAACAATGTTAAAAGAGAGCAACTTTCAGTCTCTCTTCACTGTAGACCCTAAAGTTAGTTCACTGAATGAGGGCACTCTTCTGAAGAGCAAGTGTCAAGTCTTCTGACAATAAAGGCAGCTTTTTCTCAGTTGCCTTTTTTTCACTTAGAAGCTAGTAGTTAGAAGTGGGTTTCTTGCGGGCTAAAAAAAGTCGAGGTGTGGCCTGTAGTCCAGATAAGGTCACTGTTCTTTAGCCCCTGCTCACATACAAGGGTTAAGTTAGTGCAAATACCAGGGAAAAAGGAAGTGATTTTCAGAATTCCCTTCCTGCTTCCACTGGTTCCAAACAGTTCCCCACAGCCGATCTGTGAAAATGTGTCAGAGTAAAACTGGTGCTGTTTTTAACTGAGTTTGATAGAGACAGTGGTCTAAATTATGAGTAACTTACAAGACTGACAAACCCAAAGTGTCTAGGTGACTAGCTGGTTGTAAATCGTGAATGAAAAGTTTTTCTTTTTCGTACTTATGCAGGTATGCGATGGAAAAGTATCAGTCCATGTTATTGAAGGGGATCACCGCACCTTGCTGGAGGGAGATGGCGTTGAATCAATTATTGGGATCATCCACAGCTCACTGGCAGAGCCACGTGTCAGTGTCAGAGAGGGTTAACTTCTCCTTACTCACTGTCAATGACGAAGAAAATGCCAACAACATTCCTAGTTATGACAGACCCCAAGGAACTCTTCCTGTTGTTCAACATCTCATCTGCTCTGCTGCCAGAACTGAGAAGTCTAGCTGGACTCAACTGGTCTTTTTCTGTCTCTTTCTTGCTTATCTTTTCCTTTCCCAACTTTTACGGGTTCTATCTACTTTCTTTCCTATGGCTGTTTTTCCCCCTAGTCTCCCTGTCCATGTTAACCGTAGTGCTGTGACTCTGTCACTGTGCACTGCAATGAGGGTTCCCCACAGATGGTTGCTTCCTACACCCTTGGCAGTATAAAAAACAAATTTAGGAGTAGATTTCTTGTGCTTTATATTGTTTTTGTCTTAACAGTATTCCAAAGGGTATGTGATAGCACTTGTTGACCAAGCCTAGTGAACAGGGAGAGGAGAGGAGCTGCAGCTGATTTTGGAGATACTTTTTGTCTGTGAAGAATCTGTCTGCAGTTTAGGTCAGAAAGAGAATTCCATTGAGGGTTTTGTAACTATATTTTTTAATTTGCTATATTCTAAGTATTTATTGTGTCAAACCAGAGACTTCTTACTTGGTTTTAATTTATCGTGGGTAATAGGAGAAAAGAAACATCCCTTTTTGGAGGGGAAGGTTTATTCTACCAGGGAAAGTTGCCTATTTGTTAAACCAAAATGCATCTCTGAAATAATCTGGTTTCTTGTTTGTTTTGGTTTGTTGGGTTTTTTTTTCTTTTTCCCACTGCCCTGCCCTTTTCAGAAAGGAATAGGCAGAAGGAAGGATTCTTGCCATCACGTGCTCTTCAGAGGAGAGAGGGGCCTGGGGGTATAGGGTAGATGAGTTTGACAGATGCCGCTGTATTGAACAGCCTTAACTTGGGCATGATAAAAACAGGCCAAGCTGTCCCTAGGCAGGTACTTTGTTTATATTTGTGCAAGGTTCTGTGGCCCGCTGTATCAGAACCTTAGTAAAGCATTAAGATTATTGCTTTACCTTATTCCCTCTCACCTCCAGTCTCGCCACCCAATGAAACATTTGGAATGGGGAGGGCAGGGAATAGAATTCCTTAACAATAACTGAAAAAATCCTCCCACCCCTGCTCTCCCATAATCAAAGCTCAGGCAAACATACAAGTATCTACCCAAAGCCCCTATATATTTTATTTAGCACGGGGCTTGCTTAAGCCTTGTGTATTCATTTTCCTTGCAGTAATGAGACTGGAAATCCCACATAAGTTAGCTAAGTAATCAGTTTGATGGTCTGATTTTAAAATACAGTACCTTTTTAAAGGAAATTTGCATAAAATTCAATTGAAAAATTTCTTGCCTTTGCTATGCTGGATCTGTCCTTTCCGAAATCAGTAAATCCTTGCTACGCTTATGATACAGAGGAGACCTGGGTAGCAACAAAGCGCCAACTAGGAGGAGCTATTGTGCTTCTCGGAACTGCTGTAAAACCCCGGTTCTCTCCATCTTCATCCCCCAGTGAAGTATCCTGGTAGTTGACAGGATACAGGAGCATTCCAGTGACAGGAACAGATGGCTCTTCACTGCAGGTTCTGACCTAGTGTCTTTTGCTTATACCACCCTCTGTTGATAGTGGCTGGGTTAACTGGTTTTAGTTTTATAAAGTATTTCTTTTGTGAAATCTGAAATAAAACAACATAATGTCAGCTTAAACCATTTTGAAATGTCTTGTTCATTTTATCTTTTTTTTTTTTTTTCTTTTAATTAATACTTTTTGGTCTGAAGAGTGTCTTTTTGGCTTTCCTAGTATTAAACAGAATTCATCACTGGTTGGCTTTTGAATTATTTTCTACCACCATTTCTTAATCCCGTGTTTCACTTGGAATCTCTCACTTCTTGGTATAAAGCAAAAACTGCTGCTGACATATCTGATTTGTAGTCTGTGGAAATAAAAATAATAATGAGGACTTAGTATTCTGAAGCATGGCTTCTTGTTGCCATGATTTTGGTACCTTAGATACAACCAATTTACAGCCACAATACTGAAGTGGAAACTCTTCGATGGGCTTTTATTTGCAGTATTGGACAAGCCATTAATACTCCTGCCTCCGTTTTCCCATCTGTAAAATGGGACAATAGTGTCTACCTCAGGGTCTCTCCGAGGGTTAGACAGGCAATGGGTATAAATGCTCTGAAGTTTCAGGTATGATGTCTAAGTGTTAGACAGTAACAGAAGGAGGAAAGCGTGTGATGTGTGAGGGATACTGGATACTGATACTGGAGTGGCTGTGTGAACAGTGTGCGTACCATGGGACTTCATTACATCTACTGCACACTGTCCCTGCACCTACTGGCATAGGGTACTATATAAAACAAAACAAATGGGGACTAGTTGGTTTGGTTTAACTCCTGGCAGTTGTAGTGAGCCTGAAAAAAAAAAAGGTGAAAGAATCTTATTTGTGTTGGGTATATTTAAAACTGGAAGGAAAAAGAAAGGAGTGATTAAACTCAAACAGGTACAATAGTTCTGTGCTAAAGTGTGTAACTTATCTGAATGGGCTCTGTGGAGGGAGCAAGGACTAATGCTGTCCCATCTGTTGAGGCAGGAGTTTGATGAGTTCCCCGTATAAACAAACATGTATGGTTTCATCTAAGCAGAGCTTGAAGATACTGTTTTAGTCATAGAAGTTGCTTAAGAATGACTTACAGCTTCTATGCTGTCAATGTTCTTGTGGTTGTTATTTGAAAAGCAGAAGGTCATTTTGTTTAGGGCTTTTTTTCCCCATAATTATCTAATTATGAGCTGCTGCCATGTAACCCATTATATAACTGGCTGCTGAATACAGTGTGCCAGAAATAAAAATGTTATTAGTGCTGGTATTGCTTGTTGTTTCTCAGTAGCCCATCACATTAGACAGAGGTAGAATAATATCAGAAGGCAAAATCCAATATTGCAGTTTCTTATTTTGAGAAGACAAGGGCAGAAGTGCAGTCCCTCACACCTACCCTTCTCTGTGAAACTGAAGTGAGGATTCTTGTCAGCTGATACAGTCCATCCTTTTCAGCTAGCTTCTCACAGGCTAAAACCATGCTGATCTTAATCTCAAGACTGAAGAACAGTTCTCTGACCAGGGAACTGTTAAGGCTCACAAATGCACATTGCCATTTTGAAATGGTGGACCATATACCTTAAATCTGCAAAAGGAAGAGTTCAAGAATGTATGGCACATAGCATATGTTGTCATCAGTATTAAAGCTATTATTTTTCTTTTCTAGTCCACCACCTTCCTGAAGGCAAAGAAATACACCTCTCTTGCTGAAGATACTAGTTAAAAAAATGCAAGAAGGGCCACAGTTTAATAGAACTGGTTACTTTAAATAGCACTACCGGAAAGCAGAAGCACTACCAGAAAGCAAAGTTCACTGGTGCTGAGATGGAGATCAAGTAAAACCCAAAAGCTGTAAGGTAGAACAGGAAGCAGGTGTTTGTTTCTTCTGCACTTAAATAAGTTGCCAGACATCACACCTGCAAATCAGGGTCAAATAAAAGAGAAAAAAAATACCCCTGGAGCAGCTGCATCAGAGGAAAGGGGAGTGCTGATAGCGGGGGGAGGGGGGGGAGAGGCTGTATATTTAAAATAGCAGCCTTGTTCTTTAGGCTGCTGAGAGGTAATGAAAGATGGTAAAAAATAATTAGACGCTTGAAACGTCACTATTTATTGCAGCAAGTTCATCACGGCCATGAGTGCTAGAAAGGTGGAGAGGGGGGAAAATCCAGGCTTTGACAGTGAAGTTGAACTGTGAAGGCTTGTCAATGGACAGACTCTAACAGGCTTACTGGGCAACTGGAGTGTACGTGTAACCCTGCTCAGGCTCTGGTGCTTTGTTGTATGATTTTTGGTGAGTTTTTCTCTTTTGAAGAAAAGAAGTCCTGAAACTCAAGTTACATTGCTGTTTTGACTGGAGTAGAGATGCAGCATTTTTGATATTCTGGGAGGTATTGGCCGAGAGAAGCAGAAATCCTCCACTGTGCTCATCCTGATGATGGTCAGTAGCTTTATAAAATGATGCAGAATGAACGATTTTGTCATGGATGCCGTTATATTTGGTTCAGTCAGGTGGACCATTTTCACCTCTCTGCTCCGACCATCCAACACCCAGGACAGGACAGGCCTCTCACTTAGTCCGAGCTCTTGCAATGCTCAGTCACGGGGCTTCCTTTTGGCACCTGCTGCGGCAGAGGCCGAAGTGCTCCAAGACGCCCCCGTCGGGCCTCACGCCCTGGGCTCGAGGACAAAGGACGGCAGTTGCTGCCGCCCGGGCCGCGCTGCGCGAGGACCGCACCGGTCGAGTGCCGGGGCTCCCTG